>PVKN010019751.1:0-16247 GCA_004027915.1 Capromys pilorides | reverse complement strand
CAAGTTCTATTTTCATTTTAAATATCTTAGGTAACTGATAGACAAAAATCTCTCAGATAACTAAATTTTTATGAATCTAACAAATTAAATTTATGCATGTAGTGAGTCCTTCTCCAAAATGTATACTGTATATTAATTTTATAATGTTTCCGCAATAATCAAGTCTAATGAATTGCTTCATCCATATTATAAACTAATATCAGAAAACTAAACTGTTATTACAGAAGGAAAATTCTCATAGATATTCCAAAGTGAATATACCAAATATGCAAAAAATTTACTAAAATACCAATGCTACATTTGATTACTTCTGTAATATAAATATTTAACTAGGTATATATACTGATTGATTAATGGCTTGATTGATTGATTTTGGTAGTGGGGACTGAACCCATGGCCTTTGTGCTGGGCTCCATCCTCAGGCCTCTTGATTTCTGAGGTCTCACCAAGTTGCTAACTTGCCTCAACTAGGCTCAAACTTGCAATCCAGACTTTCAGAGAGCTTAACTAAAAGACTTCCTAGAGTTAAAATACACTTGTGCTGCAAAGGAAAAATTTTATTACCCAAACAATTTTGGAGGTTATTTTTATTACTGACTGAAAATGTTTAGCAGCTGATTAAGGGTGTTAATCATTGTTATAGTTTGTGTCTAGTTGTCTCTCCCCTCCCCCCGCCAAGCCTCATGCGGGAATGGGTCAGGGACTTTTAGAGTTTGAGATTAACTCATGATCCACTGGGATTATGGGTGATCCACTGGAATCATAGGTTTTAGTACTGCTGGGATTACGAGCATGAGTACTATACCCAGCCTGGGGCTGATAGCTTGAATGTAATATAAGACAGACAAAGAAACAGACTCTCTGTTACTACTGTTGCTATACCCACTCCACAAACTGCTGCCCTCTGCCCTGTGCCACTCTGTCTTGGAGCTGGCCAAGTATGAAATGAAACCTCCAGTAACTGAGTGCTAAAGAAATCTTTCCTTCCTTCGTTTTGGGTGTCAAGTGTTTGTCCCAGAAATGAGAGAAGAATAACTGAGACAATCACACTTTCTCCAGATTCTTGTCTGCAACTCCTGGATCCACTATTAAGCTGCTTTCATGGTCCCTGTGTCATGATTTTCAAAATTTAAGGATCCAGATGGTCATATGGGGCCAATGAGATGGCTCAGTGGTCTAAAGTGACTGCTTAGGCAAGCTTAGGGCACCACAAGGATCGTGGTTAGATCCCCAGCACCACATGCTGCGCCAGCCCCACCCCCAGGGCAGGCTGAGCTGGCTGTAATATAAACAAATAAAGTTTAAAAAAATGATGGTCATATAGACTTGCCCCCCACACATGCTCTGATTGGCTTTTTCATGTCCTGTTTGCTTTGTCTCATTTGCACTGTAACTTCTTCCACCACCATTTAAATCTACATCCATCTCCTTCCCCCCACCCCTACATATACACAGTCTTTTTAGGCCTACCCATTGTCACAGGAAATCTATTGGTCAGCTTTGAATATCCAAGCAACTCATCAATCTGAATGTTGTTAGGTGAGTTATTGGAAGAATAAACGAGTCCATTACCATAATTTACATGTAGAGTGCTAGCCAAAGAACTGTGGGTTTGATTGAAGATTTAAAGTGAAATTTCAGACCAGCTCAGGAAATATGGAACGATAACCCCCAAATTTGATTGGCTAATAAAATTGCAAATGAGTTGGCAGCACAATGTCCACCTTTATCCCCATTCCACTGGGAAAATGTTTCCTTTTTTACTTTAAGATTTTAAAATTAGTGTCAGAGATCCTGAAGTTCATTCCCTTTGCACCAGACTCAAGGCTTAAGCTCCTTGTACTTGAATTATCATAAAGCCTTAGTAATTGCTTGAACATGCTAATTTGTCTTGCAACTCGGTGGTTTTATCCGACTGTATTTAAAGGATTTAAGGGGTGACAGGGAACAGCTAGAGAGAGGGTCTTTGGTCTGTGCATGGGGAAAGTTTGAGCTGAGAGAGGGCTGTGTTAGGACCTAAGTGGGCTTGGAGCGCAAGATGGAGGGGCTGGCTGCTTGGCTGAGAGGAAAGCTGCCTCCTCCTCAGCCTTCCTTTGTCTGCTCCTGCTGACATCCTCTCTCATCTCTCTCCCTCTCCTCCTTCCTCCTTCCTCCCTGAACTAGATCTTTTCCTCTTTCTTGCTTATCTGCTTCCTCACCTACTTCCTCAACCCAGAGATTGTAATCTTGCCAGAGATCAACACCTCCCCAACCCCAAGCTTATTACGGTTGCTACATTCAGAGTCAGGATTGGTTTGAATGCACCTATTGATAATCACAGCTGGGACTGCATAAGCAAAATAAAACCAGTAAAATAAGAGCTAGTGGACAGTCAGAGACCATGGAAAACCTATTGATTGCTGCTGCAGCTTCTTTCTGTATGGCAGAATAAGCTCAGAAGAGCTGAGCTCTGGGTAATTTCTAGCAAACAATATCCTGTAGAGTGTTATTTGTAGGCCCTGAAAATCGAAGTTGGAACCCCCAGCTCCCCATATAACATGCTTAGTTAGTGTGAAACAAAGGACTGTTGTGTGCGGAGGCTGAGGCTGGGGTTGGGATGGGGAGGCCACAGGTATGATGGGAGCTTTGGTGGCTGCATTGCCCAAGTTCCAACCTAGAAAGGGTCTGCAGACAGAGGAAGGCCACCATCTCCCTAGGGAGGCTAAAAATGTCATCTACACACTAACGTGTGGGATCTTCAGCAGCTGCTGGTCCTAGGGGCCTGAGAGCTCCTCCTACTTTCCTTGTAAGAATCTTGTGAGGATAAAACCCACACAGTGATACAAAGGCATCCAGTTTGTATGTACTTATATGATTTTAGAGATTTTTCCAACCCTCATCACCAGGCGGAAATATGTATCAAGGACAATTTGGCCAGGACCCAGAGGAGATATGTGGCATGTTCTGTTGCTGTGCCTGGAACTGACAGAGGGCCCCTTAGCAAGTGTGGATGAAGTAAGGGAGGCCGACAAGGACAGCAGTGCATCTTAGGTCCACATAGCACAGAGATGTTCCACCCTTGAAAGGACTAATGGAGGGGGAAAATCCTGGAACTGGAGGAGAGCTGCTGTCAGAGGGACTGCCCCTCAAAAGAGGTGACTTTGTCAGGAGAACTCACCACTCCCAAGGATGCCCAGGCTAGAGAGAAGTGGCCATGGAGGTAATGGAGGGAAACATCCTGACTTCACTCTCTTCCTTCCCTTGAATCTTCTGCCAGAGACTTACTTTGGCCCAACCCAAGTGAGAATCAGGAGACAAGAAGCCTGTCCCGGCCTTCTTGCATCAGCCTTCCACATGCAGAGCCTCTGAAGAAGAGGGGAGAGTGGTCCTAGAAATGCCTTGCACAGTGTTCCTGTTCTACATCCCCAGAATTCTTTGCAATTTATCATTGTCTTTTATATGTACCCACTTGGTCCATTTGTCTGCTTTAGACCCTTGTGAGCAGGTGATGCATGCATTATGTAGATCTCTAACTAAAAATGGAGATGTGCAGGTGCTGGAGGTGGCTTAACTACAGGGGCAGGCAAGCATCTTCATGTTTCTCTAACCTTTTCCTCCAAATTTGGTGGGAAGATAGAAGCATCCCAAAATTTCATTGCCAGTGGCCAACAACTCCCAATACATAGTGAATTTTCAATAACTGAGCAATGGCTGAAGTTAACTTAGTTAATGATGGTCTGGTCACTAACACAAGACAGTCAAGTAGGGAGTGTTTCCTTTGTTTGTCAGCACAGTCCTTTTAGGGAACTTCTTGAGCAGGGCACTTTCTAAGCCAAATACACACACACACACACACACACACACACACACACTCATTCACGAAATGTGCCACATGTCCTCTGGTGTCTCTATGCTCAGATGCTCAGTGTCCCCTGTCTGTGCCTCCTGTATTCCTTGCTCACATCTGTGCCATGCCATCTGAACTCTGCTCCTGCTGGCTTTATATCTACTTTGAGACCTTTCAGAAAAGAGCCCAATCCTGTCCTATCCTTGTCATTCTTGTGTGAAATGCAACGATGAGTAAACTAAATCCCCTCTTACAGGTGATCCTTGAGCCAGTCTTTCCTCATGGTCCTGCTAGAGTAGACAACCATAGGCTTCAGCTTTGAGCAAAGGAAGCAAGCAGCCTGCTCCCATGGTCTCCTGCTACTATCCTTCCACATCAACCCATGGAAAACTTCTTAGAATACAAGCCTTATAAGGAAATCTTGATTAAAGAAATAATAAGGGAAAAGGAGGAGAAAGGAAAAGGAGGAAGAAAAGGAGAAAGAGAAGAGGAAAAAAAGAACGAGAAGGAATCATGTGTTCATGCTCTCCAGTTTGACCTAGAAGAGCCCAAATCCTAGCCTCTTTTGCTGGGCTTAGTGGCACACTTCTATAATCCCAGCACTTGGGAGGCTGAGGCAGGAGGATCAGTGTGAGCTCAAGACCAGCCTGGGCTACAAAAGTGAGCCCACGGCCCACCTGAACTGCACAGTGAGACCCTGTCTCAAAGAGACACACACACACACACACACACAAACACACACACACACACACACACACACAATTCTAGCCTCACTCAAATTCATTCGATCACTGGCTACACTAATTAGATTACTCTGTGGGACAGGAGACAGAATCAAAGGGGGTCCAATTCCCCCACTCCTCTTCCAGGATTTTCCAAGATAACATCATTTTTAAAGATTGGGCTGTCTCTTCCAACTAGCAATTCACAAAATTCTCCAATGTGAGGGTAATAAATAGGTTAGAGCCAAACTCACAAAATAGCATTTGCCATAAGGTACAGACATGCTCTTCTTGACCTACATTTCAGGTATCTTCAACAACAAAATGAGTCATTATGTTCCTTAGTTACAAAATTTCCCAGGATTAACAAACCCAAAATAAGAATGTTTAAACAAGATAAAGACATGTCTACATCATACTAAATTTGGATGAGTACAGCCCTGTCAGCATCAAGGACCAGGTTCCTGCTATCTTTTTCCTGTGTCACTCCTAGTGTATTTATTCCGTGACTCCAGAGTCACCAGCATGTATGTACACCTGCCAATAGGAATGCAGTAGAGGGAGGCAAGGTTAGACTGAAGAAGTTCTGTTGGCCACCATTTGATTACATGGCAACCATTAGTTTAAGGGAAGTTGGGAAATGTAGTCTTTATGCTCAGTGGTCTTGTTACTCAACTATGATTCCTTTCATTTTGGAAGAGGGGGAATATTTTTAGGGATCATTAACAATCCCTACTCATAGCTACCAAAACATAAAAAGTCTCTGGTATTTTATATAAAAGCTTATATTTTAACATCTTTTTTTAAAAGTTAGAGGAGTTAGCAACATGAAAAGATATCTCTGTCAGGTAAGAATCAGTGAGACTGACTAGAATCTGAGTTTTTTCCAAAGGGGCTATTTCCCTAATTCTTACTGACAACTAGGAAGAGTCTGAAACTGAATCATGACATCTTTTAAGGATAGCAAAGCATGAGAAAGTGGTGACTTAGATTGATTTCAGCTTCAATAGACTAGTCCTTTACAAGCCCTCCCTTCTTTAACAACACTTCCAGAACTGGTACTTTAAAGATAGTAATCAGTTAATGGTTTAAATTTTTACTTCAACTAGAGGCTGGGGAGATAGGTCAGGAGAATAAGTGCTTGCCTGGCAAGTGCAAGGGCCTGAGTTCAATCCCTGGTTCTGAAAAAAAAAAAAATTACTTTGACTAAATTTATATGCTATAATCTGAGCAAGTACACCGAGGACAGCAGCGTGCAATATAACAACCACTATTGAATACTTTTCATCTTGTTTTTAAAAACTGCATTGTTTTTAATGTCTTAGCGCTGAATAATTATTTATTTATTTTTTATTTAATGTATTTAGTACAGGGCCTATAGAGTCTCACTACACAGATCAGATTCATAGTGATCCTCCTGTTTTCAGCCTCCTAAGTGCTGGGATCACAGGTGTGTGCCACCACACCCAGTCTCAATCACTATCTCAGTGTGCCCTGGGGTTGGGGCCAGTACAGCACACCAGGAGTCAAACCCCTCTACCTTCCACTTCTGCCTAAGCAGGTGCTTTAATCTGCTGAGCTATCTGGCTGGCCCTTTAACAATAAATTTTTTAAAATAAAAAATAAAGATAGCAACGCTTAGGACCAACAATAAATGCAAAAAATATTCATATTCATTCAATTTATTCAGCACACATTATATGAATGCTGTCTTAGTTACTTTTATTGCTGCTGAAACAAAATACACAACACCCAAATTTAAAGGAGAAACGATTTATTTAGCTCACAGCTTATCCAAATTTCAGACCATAGTTGGCTGGCTCCAAAGCAGGGTGGCATGGCAGAGAGTTATCACAGAGAAAAATAGTTTGCGGCATGACAGGGCAGGCAGAGGCAGAGAAGCAGAGAGGTAGCAAGTGACAACCATAGTTCTCTTTCTGTCCCTTATGTTCCATCCGGGCTTACAGAAACTTTCCCATTATCCACTTCTAGAGTTCTGCGAGACCAATCAGTGGGCTAATCTAATAACCACATTCTTCTTGTTAGCTCAACCCACCCTAAGAGCAGGGCTGGTGTAGCACATGGTGCTGGGGATCGAACTGTGGTCCCCTGTACCTGCCTAAGCTTGCCTAAGCAGATGCTTTCCACTGCCGAGCTATCTCATGGGCCTGTATCCACTCATTTTGATCATGGCATCACACATTTCATCCCAGCATCACATACTTTAGAACTTTAGAAAAGCCCTGCCTATGACCACATGAGGCTTTGGAGGACATCCAGACATAAGACAGACACACACTATAACCACTGCTTACCGTATGATAGTCCTCAAACTATCCCAGAGAGACAAAGGTGAACAAGACACATTGTGTCTTCTGAGAGCTCTTATTTTTAAAAGTATTTGAAGTTTTTTCCTTCTTTTCTTGAAGAGCATTTAAAAATTAAATTAATTAAAATGCTAATACTTATATATTAACTTTCCACTGTGAACTTCACATCATAACAACTGCAAGAGAGATATTTATGTAATATAAGAACTACTCCCTGCTGAGAAACAAGAGACTAAGTTAGTACAACAAAAACACCCAGCTGTGAAGAGATTCACTGTGAGGTCTTCTGCAAAAGTTCCTTTCCCTATCTTTGTACTTTGTTCCCAAAGGTATGCTTTCAGCCTGAAGAGCAACAGGCTGTGCTAGGGGCTAAGAACCCATGTTTTCCCCCAAATGTGGTAGTGTGCTTCTCTGGAAGGAGACAGAGAACAGTAAAATTTCCCTTGCCGTCCCACTGGAGTGCATGGCGGGTCAGGGTCAGAACTTTAATTTTATTCCATCAACAAGTTAAATCTGCATCTGACCCATAAGTGAGCTTGGAGTAAGTACAAGAGAAAGGACATGAATGGACTTGGTAACATGGAGGAATGAAGTCTAATCTTACCCAAGAGATTCTCCGCAAATTCTCTACTATTTGGTCCCTACTTGGGGTTCACATAGATTTGAAATCTGACCTCTACAGAAACACACAGGAAGACTCAGAAGATATTACTTTTCAACTTTTTCATTAAAGTGGAGACAATGACATCAACAATGTAGGATTTCTTGGAAAATCATTTAGTTATTTAACAGATATTTTTTGAACTCTTCTAAGGTGTTCTAACACCATCAAAACTCACAAGTTCCTGCTTTCATGCACTTTATATTCTGCAGGGCAAATAAATCCAAGCATATAAGTGAGTGCCTTTTGGTCAAGCATAGCACCCAAAATGTTATTACAGTATTATTGTAACAAAAGCCAGCAAAAGTTTGCATGCTCCCCAGCACAGTGAATACCATGTATCCAAGGGACTGAGGAGGAAGCCTGTTGCCCTAGGTCTGAAGACCAAGAGTCCTGTCAATTCCTCTGTTAATTCTACTGCTTTAGCATGCTGCCCTCAAGAGGGTTTGTGTCGGGTAAGAAGATGTTCAGGTGCTGCTTGAGAACAGAACCCAGTATATACATTAAGGAGGCAAGAAAGAGATGAGGGAGAAAGGACAGATGGGAAATGAGGAAAGGGAATGAGGCAGAAGTGAAGTTTGGGGCACCAAGATGTTAGGAGAATTCAGACAAGCAGTGGAAGGAGAGCTTTGTAGTTCTGCTCAGATCACAATAAAAAGATTGACTTTACCTCTGCTATACCTGCCTCAGAGCCTTATTATTCCAGGACAGACTGAGTCACTTACCTCCTCAGCCCTCAGGGACATCAGATTCTTCTCTCAACCCTCTAAGGGCTTCAGAAGGCAAGCTCGAGGCAGCCTTCCCATTTCTTGGGGATATCTGGTCAGAAACTACGGGAAAGTACTAAAAAGTGATTCTCTTGACAGACTCCAAGGCTGTCTCCTCTACATTCTGGTAGGGTGCAGGTGGGAGAGGGGAGGGAGAGTTTACTTCCAAACAACTCCTGTCAAGATGGAGAGAACATGAAGGAATAACACATGCCTTTCACAGCAAGGGTTGAGACTTGTACTTAGATGTTCCCACAAAGCCTCGTGCGGCCACATGTGCAGCTTTTTCCGGAGTGACTGGATCTAGAGTGGGTGATTCTGGGATTAGTTCATGGTGCAGTGCTAGGCTCAACGGTACTAGGGTTAAGGGTGTAAGTGCTACCTGCCTAAGTAGCCTGGATAAGACAAAAGAGGCAGAAAGATGCTGCAAAGGCCTCTTGCGTGGGTTTGCTATCTTTGCTGCCATGAGCTGCTTCTCCTCTGTGATGGCCCTCTGCAAAGCCGCCTACCATGCCACCCTACCTTGGATCTCACTGACTATGGATTAAAACTTCTACAAACTTTGAGCCAAGTAAACCTTTCCCCCTTTAACTTTGAATATCGAGTATTTTGTCTCAGCAATGAGAGAAGAGTAACTGACAGCAAAGAAGGGAAAGATGAGCTCATCTTAGCCTCAGGTCTCATATTCTACTGGATGAAGAGTTCCAGGGAAATCAGATCAGCTTGGCCAGCTTCTCCAGAAAACGGATGGGTGGAGGCTGCAGTCACTGGGCAGCAATCAAGGTCAGCACGAGATAGCAGGGTTCCAGGTGGTCTCTGCGTATTCCAGGACAAGCGTGGAATGATCCAGTGACTGTGGTTTATTAGTCCTCAGACAACTGGCAGGCAGGAAAGATGGTCTAGAAAATTAAAATGACTGACTACAACTGACCTCAAAGGCAAAAGAAAATGCATAGGTCCTTGGGTCTCCCCTTCGAGTTCCTAGTTCAGTTAGTTCTAAGACCCCACTTGCATTTTTGCTTGCTTTAAGCGTAAATGTTTTCTTTAATGTATTAGTTTATGAAGGTTTCATTGATTATCATAAGATAAATGATGTCACTTTGAAAAACATTTTCTCTCTTTCATCATTTTAAATAAAGAGGATGATACATCAAATGGCAAAAACTCTCCTTGGATTTGGGTTCCTTCTGAGCCCATGTATTTCGCAAAATAGATTTTTTAACTCACTGGAAAGAGACCCAGAATGAGAAAGAAAAATGTAAGGGTTCCCTCCGCTCTTCTTGCCAGTTTCCTTGAAGCTGAAAATCTATCTTGCTGGCCAATGTGGGCTAATTGCCAAATTGGGTTGCTGTCTCATAGCTTTCCTACTTATTTAGCTTCTTGGATGGACTCCAGGTCTGGCTCAAAATGGGCCACAAAGAGGCTAAAATGAGCTTTTCTTTCTTGGGCCTTATTCAGGGGGTCCCAAGGCTAAGTCAGCTGTGTCCATGGCAACCACATGCTGCAGCAAGAAATCCCCTCTCTGCCATCAGGCCCATTGGACAAGGGTCTGCTCTTTGCCAGTTCACATGGCCAGTTGTCTGCACCAGGGTTCACAGTCAACCATCAGCCTGATAGTGTGGAGAGGTCAAAGCCAACTTTTTTTTCTACCCTTGAGGTATCACTTCTTATCTGAATTCTGTCAGCCATTGTGAAGATAAGTTTTAGAGAAATGACATCAATTCTGAGGGTGTAAAATGTTCTTCAGACAAAGCTTTTGTCTTATTTGTAACCACCCTCAGGACCATACCCTCCCTGAGGCAGCTGTGATGTAAAATCAAGCACAACATTTGGGTTACAAACTTTGCTCTGGACCAGACCCACCAGACAGTCAAGGGTAAACCCAGCAAGGCTATGTGCTCCTCCCTCCGCAAGGAGCCCTGTGAGGACTGAATGAAACCACAGCATTTCAGCAACCGAACATTTTAGAAAATAGACATGGAGGAAACAGATCCTGAGTTTGAATGAACTGAGCAACCAGCATGCTTGTGAGGGGGGCAGGAAAACGCACCCCTGCTCCCAGTCAGTGACATCCAGGTTCTTCTGAGTATCTGTCTTTTCTTATCAATTTCTCATTACTAGGACAAAAGTAACTGAGGAGGACCTTTATATTGGCTCATGGCTTTGCGGAGATTTGGTCTAAAGTTATTTGGTTGGCTCCAAGGCAGGAAGGGTATGAGAAGGGTCTGGCAGAGAAAAAAATTCTGCTCAGAGAGAAGGGAGAAGTCAGGGTTGGAGGAGATACACTCTTCCAGGTCACATCCTTGGGGGCTGCCTCTTGTGACCAGGCTTAGGCCCTGCCTCCAAGCAGCACACTCTGCCATGGACAAATCCACTGAGGAGCATGGCTCTATTACCCTCCACATAAGTGAGAATGCTAGGGGGACACTTTAGAGCTAAACAATAAGGCACAAGAAATTCATGCCACACTTCCTGTTTCAGTGCTCAAGGTCTGCACAGTAAGACTCTGATCTGTGTAGACCTCTTGCACACTGTGGACACCCACCTTTTTATCCAGGATGACCCCTCACTGTCAGCAGAGTTTCTTTTTCTCATTGTTCTGCCAAGACCCCCTCCTGAAGTGGGTTCAGGCTCCATCTGAGACTCTTTTGGAGCACCCTCGCTACGCAGCCCAATCCCTGGGTCTCTTCCTCACGTAGAGCAAAGTGCTTATCATCACCATGCACAAAGCAAAAACCATGCACTGCCCCCATGCTGAGACCACTTGAACTGTTACTCAATTCTTGGACTAAGATTGAACTTTTTCTGATTTTTTCACCTCATTTCTGTAAGTAGGTTGGGAACTCCTCAGGGGGCAGGAACTAGGTCTAATCCATCTTTGTATTCCCAGGCAGACAGTAGGTGTTCAATCAATGGGCACTGAGTGATCAATATGAAAATCATTCTATCTCCAGAACTTTCTTAAGATCCAAAAATACAAAAAGCATGAAAAAGCCTCCCTCACTGACCTAGTTGAGAACTCCAATGTGCTGTGAGTACAGACTTGGAGAAAAATGCAGTGCCTCAATTTACTCATCTCCTCCAGGGCCTGAGAAGACTCTAGGTTGTGCTTCACGAGTAATGGCAAGAAAAGCCGAGTCTGATCTGAGTCCTGACTCCGTTCACCTTCTCCATCATAGCTACTCAGTCACAATATCACTTCATAATTTCTTATTTTCTTACGTGTCTATCATATAGTCAGCACAGTTTTAGCATTTCTCATCTGCTGACTCCCTGAGATAATTTCTACTCTTCACTTTAAAGATATTGAAAATAGCAGTGACATCACAGTTCAGAATTACATAGTTAATTAGAAGCATGATTTGAGGCTCTTTGGTATTGTTTGATGTCACCATTTTTAAACTACCATGAACTTCAAAATGTAATCCGAGCACTGACGAGGTTGATATAAGAAGATCACTATGAGTCTGAGCTGCATAGTGAGACCCTGTCCCAAACAGATAGATGATAGATAGATAGATAGATAGATAGATAGATAGATAGATAGATAGATGATAGATAGATAGATGATAGATAATTTTAAAAAACTTTCACCATGTCTACTGGTCACATAGATTTTTCTGTTGATCTATTGTACATACATAAATTCATTCACTCATACCTATAACAAGTTTATTGAATGTCTACTTTATTTAAGGTGTTTAGGAGTAAGTAAACAACCCTTGGCCATGAGGACTTCACAAGCTAGAACAAAAACAGATTTGTAGTCACGCAGTCACGGCACTGAATCCGGAAGTGAGGCAAGTCTGTAGGACTTGGAGGAGGAAGACAGAGCCTGTGCTCCATGCTCAGAGGAGTCTCCCAGCACCTGCTCTGCAGTCTCCTCGGTGCTCCTGCACACTTGACATTTGGTTTCCTCTTCCCACTTTCCCATCTTCTTCCCTTACACTGACAAATTCCACCGTGCTCTTGGGAAGAGAACAGAAATTGGACTGTGAACTCAGCCCCAAAGCTCTGGGAGTTTCCACAGATAAGATGGTAGCTCTGAATCTTCTGGAAAGAACATAGGAGTGGGAAGGAGAAAGAGAAAGGAGGAAGAAAGGATGAGAAGGGGAGATATAATATGCAATTGTCCACCTACCATTGCAAGACACCCCATCTCTTTTTGTCTTCATATTTATAGCTTTATCTCTGTCGCTGGAATATGCACTCCTTGGTTGTTTCTGAAAACACTCTATATACATATTTTCACACACACATACATACCTATACACTATCTACACACACACACATATATATATATATATACACATATATGTACACAAACGCACGCACGAGAGTGTGATACTTCTTCACTATGCTGTGCCCTTTATCTTGTTCTTCTTGCTATACATACTCCAAAATGGTCCAAATTCTGGCTAAATGAAGTTTGGAATCTTATCTGATGTTAAGCTATTTGGAACCCATAGGTAGGCGTGCTTGATGTATGGCTTAAAAAACCATTATAGAAGAAGTTAGTTCAGCATAGTCAAGCTCATAATGACAAGGGAGAAAAATGAGCCAATAAAAGTTTTCACATATAATTGATGAAAGAGAATCCTGAATTAGTAAATAAATGATGTTTTCTCAAATGCATCCTATGTGTCAGGCCTGTGCCAAAATTGAGTATCATTGTGCAGAATATCATTTATTTTATTCATCCAATTAACTTTATGTATAAGACATATTTTTATTTCAGAAGCAAAGATTCTGAGGAGCATGGGGATGTGTTTCAATAACCAAAGATGTTATTAAATAGCCAGAGTGGAATTTAGTGGATTCTCCATTGACACCAGGTGCTCTTGCTGTCAGTAGACATGTGTAAGTGGTGTGAAAAACAGAAGGTCTGGCCTCTACTTGAAGGACTCACAGATCAGTGGAGATTGTTTCTATTCAAGGGG
Source organism: Capromys pilorides (assembly GCA_004027915.1). NCBI lineage: Eukaryota > Metazoa > Chordata > Mammalia > Rodentia > Capromyidae > Capromys > Capromys pilorides. The sequence continues at coordinate 3,001 of PVKN010019751.1, read as the reverse complement.
CTTAGGGCAGTAAATAAGCCCATCCATAACAGAGCATGCCAACAGACATGCCATGTAGATTCCGGAAGGAGGACTCAGTCACTGCTAGGTCTTGTGGCAGAGCACAGCCATAAGCTCACAAGGACGCGAGAGTTTCTTAATGAGTGCTAGATTGGTCATGTGTGGGTCTAGGCAGATAGATCCATGGAGGAGTGAAATAGAAACCCACAAATAGGACCAAATATAAAAATAATTTACTCTGTGGTAAAGGCAGCATTTCAAATGAGCAGGCACAGGATGACTTACACAATATATAGTTTGGAGACAACTGGTTACCACTGGATGAAAAATAGTTTAATTTTAGCCCATAAAAACATAAAAATAAAAAGATATATAAAAATAAGTTTCAGAAGAATTAAGAGTTTAACATGAGAGTAATTCTAAACGAGCTAGATGAAAATAAGGCTGAATGTTAGAAAAGCTGATCAGTTTCAAATCATATTTGAAAGAGAACATTTACAAATAGAAGAACAATGGGTGGGCCAAATAGCTAGTGGATCAAAGCACCTGCAAGCAGGCACAGGGGCTGGGGGTTCAATCCCCAGGCCTGCTGTGCAGGCCCTGCCCCTGGGGCTTGCTGAGATGGCAATTGAGACTGGGCATGGTGGCACGCACCTGTAATCCCAGCTCTTGGGAGGCTGAAACAGGTGGATCACTACGAGTCTGATCTAGTAGTGAGACCCTGAACACCCTGTACAAAAAAACAAAACAAACAGCAGCAAGAAAGAAAAACAAATAGAAGAATAGATAAATTTGATCTCCGTTAAAATTTTAAATACCTGAAAACAAAAACCAAATATCATTAAATTTAAGCAGTAAATAACAAACTGAGGAAAACATTTGAGCTATATAGAAGAGACAAAGTCAGTATTTTTAATATTTAGGAGGCATTTACAATCAATGAAAAGAAGCCTTAATTTTTTTTAAAAAAATGGCAAAGGATGTGAACGGCAATAGCTAATGGGCTTATGAAAAATGCTCAAATTCACTAAACATTTTTAAGGCACATTGAAATATTAAACTGAAAAAGTGCTTTTTGTACTTACAGCAATTTTTGGATGATAAACATGTTTGCATAGCTTCAAAAGCAAAAAGAAAGGAATACAGCAAATGATCTTCAAATCTTTTTCTCACGTGTGTAGGGTTTGCCATATGCCAAGTGGGTAGCCACTGTTCAGATAGGCAGCTGCTACTGTGAGTGTCTTGGGTACATTTCCAGAGTCTCTTTTTATATATGCAAGAAAATGCAAGCATACAATATTATGTGTGATTTCTCCTTCTTTAGATAAAGGAAAGCATATAATATAGTATATAGTTTCACTGCTTGCTTTTTCCTCTGAACAACAATCAATATTTATACTAAGGAGTTTTTCATATTTATCAGTAAATGATTTTTCATTGGAGAGATGCATGATAATTAAAGTTTTCAATCTTTTAGTCTTAAAGCAATACTGCAATCAATCGACAACCCTTAACACACTCCCCTTCTCAGTTAAGCCAGGGTATCTGTAGAACACATCCCAAGAAGTGAAATTACCTATGCATTTTTAATTCCAAAAGCTATTGCCCAATTGCCTTCTATAATAGTGCATCAATACACATCCACCCAAATATATGACTGTGCCTGGTTCGCTATAGCCTTGCTAACAGGGTACGTTATGAAACTTCTGGGATTTACCAGATGGAACGGTGAAAACTGGTACTGTAAGATAATTTTAATTTGCATTTCTCCTATTATAGAGAGTCTGAGCATCTTTCCATACATTAAACAGCTATTTCCCCCTTTCTTACGAAACCAGTGTATATCAAATCACAATTTTTCTTTAAATTATAATACCAAGGGCTTAAGAGCACAGAAACCCAGGCATAGGTTTAAGAATAAAAACTGGAAAAAAGTGTCATATGGCAGCATATATCAAAAACCTTAACATGTGAATATTGTTTGAATCAGAAATTCCATTTGTAGAAATTCGTCATTAGGGAAAATTATAGGTGTAAAATGATATATGTGTAAAGTTATTCATTAAAACAAACTTATGGTTTAAAAAAACTAAAATTTGGGGACTGGGAAGATAACTCAGCTACCTCAGCACCTGCCTGGCAAGTGCAAGAACTCAGTACCTGGTACCTTATGCCACGCCAGGCCTGGAAACTCGAGATCAATCACAAGGCCATCAGGACAGGTGTAGTGATGCGCACCTATAATCCTAATGCTGGAGAGGCTGAAACAGGAAGATCACTATGAGTCTGAACTGCGTAGTGAGACCCTGAACCAGAGGAGGGAGTGGGAAGAGAAATGATTTTAAAAACTAAAATTTGTTTCATTGTCTGGGTTTTTTTGCTCAGACTGACTTTTCTGATGGCTGTCCAAGTGGCTAAACTAATGGGCGTCTCGTAACATCCAGATGAATGGAATCAGCACGGGTCTGGCTGTGGAAGAACCCCCAGATGATTGTTACCAACAGCATAGAGAAGATGGTGTGCTGTTGATCAGAGAAGCTTGCCATGCTAGTTTTCCTGATATGAACTCAGCTGCTCTCATCACTGGAGGCACTCAGGTCCTTGTTGTCACTAAGGACGACTGCAGTTCTTTGCGGGCGAACTCTGGTCCTTACCATGAGTGTCCCTTTCTGGCTCCAGTGCAGATCCCCAGTGTTCTGGCACAGATCCTTTCTGCTGTATGTGCTGATCTTCTTCTAGCTTCCTCCACTGACCTTTGGGCCTTCCCTGTGGAGACTTGCATGGAGCTATGGGCTCTAAGCCTCTAGCTGGACTCACACAGGGCATTCCTATGAGCCCTGGGTCCTCTAGCTGGACTCACACAGGGCATTCCTATGAGCCCTGGGTCCTCAGCTGGTCTTACACAGGGCATTCCTATGAGCCCTGGGTCCTCAACTGGACTCACACAGGGCATTCCTATGAGCCCTGGGTCCTCAACTGGACTCACACAGGGCATTCCTAT
>PVKN010019750.1:0-16240 GCA_004027915.1 Capromys pilorides | reverse complement strand
AGTAAGGTAACCAAAACATATAGAACTCCAAATAACATCAAGCCAATTAAAACCACACCCAGTCATATAATAATCAAATTCCAGAAATTCAGCACAGGAACAGTATACTAAAAGCCACTAGAGAAAATAAACAGATCACATTTAAAGGAAAACCCATTAGAGTAATGGCAGATTTCTCTTCACAAACCTTCAAGTCAAGAAGAGCATAGAGCAAAGTACTTCAAGTCTTGTAAGAAAACAAATTCCAGCCCAGACTGCTGTCCCCTGCAAAACTCTCTTTCAAGTGTAGTGGTGAAGTAAAATACTTCCATGAAAAAGAACAACTAAAGAATTTCATGATGGCAAAGCCAACCCTGCACAGTTTACTAAAAGATATTCTAGAGAGGGGTCAAAATGACCGCAACTCCATGAAGGAGAATGGAAAGAACCCACCAAATAGGGCAAACAATTAAACACAGGAGAAAAAGAGGTATACAAAAGCAGTCTTTCAACTATTCTTTTGTACAGCAGCAGAATATGTCCATCAACACATTCTATAAGTGGACTTCTCCTGCACCCTATGGGTCATGGTTCTGTCTGTTTCTATAGGGTGGATATCAAGGAAATAGCAGTAGCTCAGTCCCACAAGTGACACCACAACACCAGTAAGTATCACGGACACTGTCCACATATACGACATACTAGAACTTTGTGCGATATCCTATCCCAAACTGCTAGAAGTTTTGCTCATATGTCATTCCAGTATTTTTGTTATGTTTTATTCTTAGTAATTCTTTACTACCGTGGAAACTTTTTCTTAGTTTTTATTTTTATATATATTACCCTATTCAAATACTATGCAAATACTCTGAATCGATTACAGATTCATACATATGACACACAACATTCTGGCCTCTAAACTGGACTCATGATTTGAATTTTGAAATATTGTTTTGAAATATTCAGTCTAATTTTAATTAATTAATATTTAATTAATTTGCTGAATATTGTTTAATTATAGTTTTTGTTTTATGATTCACACTGTATCTCTGACTTATAATCTACTTATAAGACATGGTCTGATATTTTCTCCTAGTATTAGAAACTTTAAAAAGAAAAAAAAATATATGTATAAACAAGAGAGTTAGGATGGATATATAGCAACTTTGTCTTAGTTCAAAGAGAGAGTGATCAAATGACGTGTGGCTCCAGGTATTATGCTGAGTGTTTCAATAGCGACACTGCATTTGTTGTCTGAGCTGAGTGAATAGATGTTATTATGTCCAACCTTATCTCGTTGTTCAGAAAAAAAATTAATCTGCTCAAAGTCACATAGCTAAAACATCTTGGGGCTTGAATTGAAGGTATTTCTTCCCAAATCGACTTTGGTTTTGAAATTTATATCAATCTGTGATGGGGGTCTTGCTTGTATCTCAGGAACAAGAAATGAGGACCTCTGGTTTTGCACATTTTGGTTTGTATGAAGCTGGATCTCTTGGCAACCTGTAGAAATAGCCTATGTCATCAACTATGTTTTCTAAAAAATTGTCTGTATCTCTTGGAATTTCTCACTTGACACTTTTATCATATACCCTTACATATTGATTGGACATTGCAATCTTAGAAATTACATATTGTAGCCCTTATAGTTCTTAGGTAACTTAACAAAATTTTATTTATAAAACATATATGTTGGGGTCAGGGAGATAGCTCAATGGTAAGTACTTGCCTGGAAAACACAAGGTCCTGAGTTTGATCCCTGGTACAAAAATATGAACCACTCCAACAATGTATATATATAAAACTTTCAGTAATTTTTAATATATTTTCATTTGTAGAGTCATCACCTGAGCTAGATCTCTTAGATCACTAAGATTGCAGTGGATCACTCTTGAAGTAGATCACCTTTCCTAGAAGATAGTAATGATTATTGGCGGTACAGGGAATGTGAATAAAGATGTAAGAGCAGGTTTAGGATGGTGTGGAGTGAAATGAAGAGCCCCATGGGCTAGGCATGTACGATAAGTACAAAGAGACTAGAAATAGGGGTGGGGAAATAGCTTAGAGGCATAAGTGCCTGCCTGGTAAGCTGAAGGCCCTCAATTTGATCCCTGGTACCATGAAAAACAATGCAAACAAACAAACAAAATCCAAGCAAAAGAAGTAATACAAGGTAGGGGCAATAATGATGAACAGGTCAATTTTAGAGAGCTGTGTTGTGGGGAGAAGCTGCTGAGCATCCGTGGCCCATGATGAATCCAGTGAGGAAGAAGAGAAGGAGAAGTTAAAGACAGTTCTCTACATTCTGTACCACAGAAGGGACCCCCAAGCATCTCTGTGCCACCTGGGTGGGAGCCAGAGTCCTCCATGTTGGATTTTCCAGATGAAAGATCCACTGTTTCATCGATAATATTTATCTTTGCTTATGACTTACATAATTTTAACCCCTTATTTCCTACTGCATGTTCCCAGCCCCGCATCTCCTGTTTACATCTTCCTTCTGCCTCTGCCCTGGAGGTAAAACAGCAATGACCAGCTCTCCATGAGCAAAATTTGGCATTTATCTGACAGTTCTGTGTGAATAAATCACTTGCTGAGTGTATTTCTCCCTGCCTTGGCTTTTGTCTATCAGCTCTTGAGCCCCTGAGGTTAGCTCTGATAGATTCTCCTTTGCTCTGTGGTTTCTGCACTGTCTTCTCAGTGCACCTGTTTCCCTGGCATCACTGGAATGGCCCATAGGCACCCTTGGTGGGACACAGGCCTGGGAAAGGGAGCATTGCCAAAACAGTTGTGAACACCTTTGGCCTCCTCCAAAGGACAGAGTGGGGTGAATGGAAGCTGTCGCTACAGTTATTATGTGATACCTCATATATTGGTTTTCTTTTTCCCCAAATCATTGCCTGGGGCTCTGATCTGAAATTGGTTTTTGCCCTCCTTGCTCTTATTGCAGCCTTCGATGTTCTCATTCCATATTTAACTTTTCTGCAATTCAGCACCTGCTCTCCTAGCACAGTTCCCTCTGAGGCTTTTAGCACGAGGCACTGGCATTTAGATCAGCAGGAGGGGTTGGGGTGTCAAGATTCCCTCCCAGCTTGGCCGTCTAGAACTTCCTCTCATTACAAGAAATGGGTCTGAGACTAGATTGACCATTCCTCAGCTCTACTTAATGTAGGCATTAAGAGCATGGGTCCTGGAACTAGATTCCTGGTTTGAATTGCAGCTCTGCCCTTCCCTGTTCCGTGAGTTCAGGTGAATCACTCAAGCTCTCTCTGCCCTCCTTCTCTTATCTGTAGAACAGGATCCAAAACTGCAGTACACACTGTAAAGGGTTGTGCCAAATATTGAGCTAACATATGTAGTACCCTTACAACAATGTCTGTCTATAATAAAAAACAGGAAAGAATTGTTATTTTTCTCATCTGTTTAGCTTATTTCTTTTAGGAAGTTGGGACAGCAAGGGGAGGCCTGGATTCTGTAGCATGCATTGTTGGCTCAGTTGCTGGGTGAACTGGGTCAGTCACTTCTCCAGAATTCAACTTCCTCCTCCATTCAGTGACAAAACTAGTCTCAGAGGTAGGCCTGGTCTCTGTCTGGGGTTACTCTGGAGATAAATGACATGATGGGCATGAGTGAGCTTTGTAAATGTCAAGGAGCTCCATGTATATAGCAATGCCTTCATGTTGTTAATTATACACAGACATTGTTGTAAGGGTACAACATGTGTTAGCTCAATCTTTGGCATAACCTTTACACAGTGTATACTGAAGTTGTGGATCCTGTCGTACACAGAATGTTTGATGTTCTCTGAAGGGGTGACGTGAAAATCATCTCTTGGGGGGGTTGACTTGCTCTCAGGGAACAAGAGTCCCCCATGGGAACAGTGTAATCTTGATGACTCTCCATCCTGATTGGCTTGACATCATTCTAAGATGTCTTCTTTCTGGGGTCTCCTGGGAGGACAGTGGTGGTACAACTTGTCAGCATCAGGATGCTTAACTGCTAATAGCAGAAATAAAGTGCCATTTAAGCAGTATAGAATTTATTAAGTGGGATTGGATTGCTCACAGAGGGGGTGGGAATACTAGAGAAACAGGAGGCTGTGGAGTAGTGACCAAAGTCACACAGTAGAACTTGTCTTGGGGTACTCTAGGGTGGGCACTGCTGGGCTAACTCTGCAGCTCATATTACAAGGGGTAGAAATATAACATGGGGCAACCAGAATAGCTATTCTGCAGTGCAGGAATCTCTTAGTATTGCTATTCCCTGCAGGGTGGCTCTCCTCTCTCTCTCTACCCCCTAACTTATTTTTCTCTGAGGACAGACATCATTTTTTCCAAATCCTACCTCTGGAGAGGGAAGGGCCACCTTCTTTTGGTTCCCATTCAGAAAAAACAACCCAGAAAAAAAGATGGCTCCTGATTACCTGAATTTGGAGTCATTGCCCATTCATGGTCCAGTTGGCATAGCCTTGATGAGGGAGAGTCCTGCTGGGATCCAGCAGCTTCTTCTGCCCACCGTTGTAGGTGGAGCTTGGAAAGGAACCTTGATCAGTAGCCCTGGGTGGAAGCTCGTGATTGCAGTGGTGCAAGGGGCAGCGGGCCAAACATGCAGTAGGAAGGTGCATTTTTCAGTAGTAGTTTCACCATGTGAGTGTAGAACAGGTTTGAATTCTGTCATGTCCTCTCTTTCTGTTTATACTGAGGTTTTGCACTAGCCTAGGAGTTCATAACTCCATGCCGGCCTCATCTTCTGGCTTACTGGGCTGTGTGACCACTTTCTCCTCATAGACATCTTCATTACTTTTAAACTAGCCTCCAAGCTGCTGACTATAACTGCAAAGATTCACCTATTCTTTTTAAAAAATGTTTCCAAACATAAATAATAACAAGATATTATGAGTATATAACCAAATGCCAAATCTACTTTTAATAGGCTTTTTGCTGTATTCACTTAAGACATTTTTAAACAGTAAAAGATTGCAAATAAATTCAAACCACTCCAGCCTGACCTCTTTTCTATCTGTTTTCTTTTTTCTTCCCTGAAATTTATCAGCATCTTAAATACAGTAGTTATTTCCACACAGGACTTTGTTGATTTTTTGCAGGTTCAAATTGCTTTGCATATTTTAAATTTTCTAGAAGTACAGTGGTAGCGTGCATATACTTACTAGTTAGCCTTTGACACTGAATATTACTCCTGAGATTTACTTACAATGATGTGTGGCAGCTCTAGTATAGTCATTTTGGCCATGATATGGTGTTTTAGCTGTCTACCACTGACTGACAATCTTATTATTTTCTTTGCCACTACGAGCTCTTTGGAGTTAGCTTTCTTGTTTAAATCCTGAGGACAGAACCTGGGAGTGGAATCACCTTAGGGAGAAGAACAAGTAAACACAGAGCCAGAGCCTCAGCAACTTTCCCAGAGGTAGCAGGAGACTAAGGCAGGGCTGGTCAGATGGCATTTGACAACTTGTGAAATAGAACTTAATCTCTTTGACCCTTTGCTGAAAGGTGGAGAGAAATTGAAGCTCTGAGTGGAGCAAGATCTGGAATGAAGTAGGTGAGCCCAAAATTCTCAGAGTCCATGCTGGTCCCAGGCATGGACCCTCAGAACTACAGGAGATTGAGGAACATATCTTCACATCCCTTCCTCACCTTTGGATCAAGGTACACGTTTGCAGCACTTACTCTGTTTAGAAGAATTAAACTAGTGAGGAAAACCACTGTACTGGAAGTCAGAGAGAGCCAAGTTTGTGTCTCCGGTTCTACCCCTTCCCACTGCATAAGCCAGTTACTTGCTTTCTGTGAACCTCGGGTTCAGTGTCTGTAAAGCAAATCTCGCTGATCAGCATCAGTGTACACCTGTTCTGAACGACTTGGGTTGGGATGTAGCCAGGGCCCTGAGCGCAATTCTGCTAGTATTCCTTGACTCAATTCTGCATGGAAAATCTCCGAATCCTTTTGTTCCCTCTTCACACAGAGCTCACTTGATCAGCTGTGCCTTCTGGCTGCCTGTGAGACCTGAGTCTTAAGACTCTGAGGGTGGCCAGATTCTCAGCTTCTGTTTGGTCCTCTTCTCCTTGGTGGACTGAAGGCTGACTTCCAGCTGCCCTCATCTCGACTTTGAGTTGCCAGGAATCTGTATCACGTGCTTACGTCCTGAACTGCACACTGGCAGCTGTGCATGTGATGTCCTCAGTCTAACACCTGGCAGTAACACAAGCCTTGTGCACATGTTTATGTTGAAGTTGTGTGAAAGAGTTGCGAGAATACTTTGAAGCCCAATAGACTTGTTTTCAGAGTTCCCCATCCTTATCTTTAAAAAGATGGTAACCATAAAGCATCTGTCTTGGGACTAGTAAAGAGAATGCATGTGATAAGAGTATATCTTTTATCTAAGTGTCCAGCCTAGAGTCAGTTCTCAAATGATAAGATAGTATACTGGAATATGTTGAAGGCTCAATATAGAAACAAAAGGGCCAAAGTGGTGAACTCAGGCCTTGCAGCCAGACGGCCTGAGCTTAAATTCTGGGACTTGCACTTCAGAGTTGTAACTGTGCATGAATTCTAGCCTCTTCATACTTGAGCTGGCTCATCCTCCAGAGGAGATACTGATAATAGATAAGTCAATCTATTATTAAGAGAAATAAACAGTGAAACCTACATAAAGCAGTGGGAATAGTGCATGACACGGAGGAAATGGTCAATAAGTGTGGTTGTCACTATTATTTTAGTTATGATTTTTAGTATATGTGCATTTGTGCACATGTATAAGTGTATATATTTGAAATCTCAACTTGGATTTCAACAATTCTAGAAATCAGTAGCAAGTACCCAAATGTATAGACATATATACAGTGAACTCAGGTTTCAGAAATACTAGAAATCAATGGTGAAAGAAACAACAGAGACTATACAAACACGTAGAGACTGGGTAATATTTATTTGAGTAGTCAGTGTGTCACTGAAGAAATTAGGGTTAGAAATTTAAAAATTCCTAGAGCCAAACAATAAAGAAAACACAGCTGATTGGAACTTGTGGGACACAATGAAGGTAGTTCTAAGAGATATGCTTATAGTTGTGAACACCTGTGACAGAAAACAGAGCAATCCCGAATAGACAATGTAATCATGCATCTCAAGGTCCTAGAGAAACAAGCAGAAGTGAAACACAAAACCAGGAGAATGAAATAGTAAAGGTCAGAGTGGAAGGAAATGAAACAGCACTTAAGCAGCAATATAAAGGGCCAATGAATTAAAGCACTGGTTCTCTTAAAAAGTAAAAGAAGAAAAAATCAGCAAACTCTTAGTTAAACCTACACACACACACACACACACACACACACACACACACACACACACACACACGATAAGGAAGATCTGAAACCATTGTGTTATTAACACCAGAGATGAGAAAGGGGAAACTCAGAGTATTTTTCAAAGCTATTTTGAAAACTCTTATTTGAATACATTGGAGAACCTAGAAAAATTGGGTATCTTCTTAGACTCACATGTTCTAGGAAAATTGACCAAGAAGCTATGAAAAATCTGAACAAATCTATAATCATGAATGAAATTGAAATAGTAATAAAACTCTTCCAATTAAAAATATCATTTTTATAATTTCATGTAATTGAATATACTTTTTTTCCCCCTGGATTTCCATTATACAACAAGCTGAAAAGTATTCTAGTCATTTCCAAGAAGACTTGGCCATTTCATTTATTTGGGTCTTACATGTTTAAATTTGGGAAAATGCAGCGTTTCTTCTTATCTTCTTTTCCTTGGAGTGGACACTATAATGTGCCAGTGTCCTCACAGGCACTCACCCTGACCTGGGTTGGGTCTCAGCCCTGGTGTTGGTTGGCTGTGGTGCCCTGCTGGGCCATCTCTTGGCCCTCTCAGGTCTACACCCCTGTGGCCTCTGTGTCTGCTGCTCTCAGAAGATGAAAGGGGTTGAAATGAGGTGTTTGCCTCCTTCCAAGATCTCAAAGAAAGATCTTGAAAAGGGTGAAGAATGATTATAAGGAAGGAACAAACCTGTCCTGTGTATTTCCTTCTCCTCCAACTGTTCTTTCTGTTCTGAGACTGGAGAATTTTATAACTTGGTGCAAGATTGGAGGGTAACTGTGTTTGCACGTGTGTTCCTTTAAATTCTTTTCAGTCTTCCTAGTTTATACTGGAAACAAGGCTAAAAGAAAAGACATTTTGCTGTCTTCTTCCTGAGCTTTTGTTGCTACCTCTCAATCTCAAGACAGCTTTGACTTTGAATATTCTGACCTGGTTAATCAGTAAGAGCAGCTGTTGGATTTGGTGAAACAAAAGGGAAGCAGCACGTCATAGTACTGACACTGGTTATCCTACCACACAAGCATGTTAGCAGTACTACTATTGTTTGCCCATTTTTTTCAGATAAACAAACTTAGGTAAGTAATTGAGTAACTTGCTGTAAGTCTTCCAGGAAGAATACAGCTAAAGACAGACCCATGGTTCATAGTCTGTCTCCTGGTGAGTGAGTCATTGGGAAGCAATCGCCCCACTGTGTTTATAGGGAACGTTGCCAGTCTCCTCTGCCCTGACCTGCTAGGTGGCCTCCCTCAGTCCCCACTGGGGACTGGCTGAGCCCCTGCTGGTGAAGTTGTACAATGTGCTGATAGTTGAACACTGGATTGTCAAATCACCCTGCTGTTGAACAGTGTTATGGTTTATATCTAGTTGTCCCCTCAAAGGCTCACATAAATCTGGGGGCTGTCAAATGCAGGCTCAAGGGGTGTGGCCAGAGGACCAGGGCAGGGCTGAAGGGGAAGGATCAGAGCATTGTGACCCATTAAACTGACAATATGTGCTCCCCCAAACCTGATGGTCTCTCTTGGAGATATGGAGCAGATCATTGTGGAAATGGCAGTGCCCCAGCCCCTCTTCCAGACCCTACAGAGCGGGGGCAATGTCTTGAAACCTCCACTAACTGTGAGCTGAATAAACCTTTACTTCCCCAAGCTTGTGTGTTGGGTATTTGTCCCAGCAAGGAGAGAAGAGTAACTAAGACAAACAACATTGATCATGATATAGTTTCTCTCTTTGCTCTCATTCAGGCCCAAATTTCTCTATGTTCTATTTGACCAAGAGCCTGAAGTCTTATCATATGATGCCCACAGAAGGGTGTGAGTTACATAAATCCCTGTTACTAATGAATGAATGCATATCTGATGGTGAAAGACCTCTAAGGAATTGGATCTTAGTCCTCTGGGGTTTGGGGAGTGATGAGGCTCCAGTGCCTGTGTTGTCACATGGGAGATTTCAGTGACCTCAGCTGTGCCTCATGACCTCAACGTGATCCACAACAAAACTCAGGGTGAAACTTCCTTGGTTTCAATGAGAAGCCAGCCTGTGGTCTTCTTTCACTCTGGCTTTGTTGGCTGCTGCCTCTGAGATGGCTGAGGGCCATCATTTTTGTGAGGAGGGTTAATAGGAATGGATTCCTTTGACTCAGGATGCCAGTAAGGCCTGTGGTCCTCAGCTATTGATTAAGAATGCTGAGCAGAAAACTTTGAGTCTCAGAACAGGACCCAGGAATGCTGGCTGTGCTGACAGGCATTTCAATGAACAGAGATTAATGTTGGCAAACTGGAAAAGAACAAGAATGGATAAAGCGATTTGAGGCCCACGATGGAGAAGCGACATGGTACCAGAGCCACTGTGACTCAGTGAGTGAGAAGAGAATTTCATTACCCATGAATGATGTGGCTGAGAAATTGAAAGGGACATCTGCGAACTTCAGAAGCTGAGACAATTGTGAGCAAATTAATACCTAGATATCTGAGATGTTTGTTCTTATGCAGATAATTGAGTTCTGAGGAGAGAGGTCACTGGTCCTTCACCTTCCCATCGGCCGAGAGTCTAAATTGTGATAGTACTCTAACTCTGATTCCCTAGATGACCTGTCAGTTTAATTCAATTCAGCAAACATTTATTGGCCCTGGTATAGTAAGGAGAGTGTGTGGGGTATAAAGAAGCACAATGCATGTTGAGTGTGCTTGAGGAGCTTGTCATGCGTGTGGGGGGCGTTTTCACATATAGGTAGAAGCAGGAAGGTAAGAGTACTTGTGTGCAGTATGGATGCCATAGGAAGATTGTTGTAACTTTAATTTTTCATTAATACATGTTTGTCATACTGATTACATTTATCATAGGGAATTTGTACCTGTACATAATATTTCTTGATTCTTTTTTCTCATTTCCCTCTCCCATTTCAACCCTTCTTCCCCTCCTGCTTTACAAAAGCTTGTTCTATATTTTTCTCCTTCTGCTTTTTCTTTCCTTTTCCCTTTCCCCCACCCTCTTTTGCTCCCCTTCCCACTCAACCATGTCCTTTCTATCTCCCAATATCTCTCTCCCATTATGCTTCCTACTTAAACTTTGGATTTCTCATGCAAGAGAAATCATGTGATATTTAAACTTGTGTGTCCAATGTATTGCACCCAAGATTATGGTCTCCAGCCACATCTGTTTTCCTATAAATGATTCAAGCTTACCCTTCTTTATGGCAGGGTAGAATTCCATCATAAATAAATACTGCATTTTCTTCATTGATCTTTCAGTAGTCATGTGGGTGGTTTCCAAAATTTAGCTACTACAAATTGTGCTGTTGTAAACATGGGTATGCATATGGCCCTGTGATATGATGCTTTTCATTGTTTGGGAAGATAGCTAGAAGGGAAAGGTGAAAGGGAACTTCTAGTGTTAGTTTTCTGAGGAATCTTTATGCTGATTTCCACAGTGGTTGTCCAGTTTATGTTTCTACCAGCAAGGGAAAAGTGTTCCTTTTTTTTTTTCTCACAGCCGCTCCAGCAATTGTTATTGGTTGATTGCTGGGTAATAGCCATTCTTTCTGGAGTGAGATGGAGTCTCAGTGTTGTTTTAATTTGAATTTCTCAAATGATGATGGATGTTCAGCATTTTTCATATTTGCTATTTGTATTTCATGATCTGAAAAATTTCTATTCACTTTAGATGTCCATTTCTGAATCGGGACTTTAAATTGGGGAGTATCTTATTCTTTTGGAGTTTTTTATATATTCTAGATGTTAGTACTTTATGGAGTAGCTGGTAAAATTATCTCCATTCTGTGGCTTGTATCTTCTCTCTTGGCTATCAGGTAAATGCAAGCTTGCATGGCGGGTGGCTTTAGAGCACATTTTATAATGTAGCAGGCGAGAAGTTCTAAGCATGGGGATCATGAGGAAGGTATTCACAGACCTTTCTTGGGTTGTCCTGTGATTGGACCTTACATATATGGGATTAAACAAGGGTCAAACTATAGGTTGTGGCCAAATGAAGGAGGAACTGAGGAGCAGACTGGAGAGCAGGGCATCTGTGCACAGCAAGGAGCTGTGGAATGTCTTTGGGTACCAGGATCAGCTGCTGTCCCAGGGAAATGTAAGCCCTGCAGGTGGGGTGAGAGCAGCCGGCAAGGCAACAGTGTCCATGGAGAGATTTGATCATTAGGAGACCAAAGGGTGGCAGGACAGCTGGGCAGTGAGGGGAGCCCGATTTGTATGCTCCACCCTAAGTTTGCTGATCAGTAAAGTGGGAAGCTGTTGTTATTGTCACTAGGGTTTGAGGACCATTCACCTTTGGGATAGAAGCAAGGAGTGCATCAGAAGTATCTATTAGGTCTGCAGTAGGAGCATCAAATTTCTTTCTTATTTATTTCTTTATTGTATTTTAGGGAAAGGTCTACAGGGTATTCAGGGTCTCACTACTAGATCGGACTCATAGTGATCCCGCCTTTTTATGGCCTCCCAAGAGCTGGGATTACAGGTGCGCACCATCACACCCAGTCTCAAATTTCTTTCTTAATTTCCTTTTTTTCTCCTGGCCCTGCTTTATACCCTTGAGACTTGGTGGCTCTGAGCAGAGTGTGCCTGGGCCTCAAGATGCATGGCTGAGTGGCCACTGGGTAGGCAGGGTATTGACCTACCCAAGGCATGATACCCCTGTGCAGGGGCAGTGGATAGAAGCCTCAGGAGAGCCTGGAGTGTGGGGCAGGCAGGAGGGGGAGTGGCAGAGCCACAGAAATGCTGCTCTGACTGCTGGCTGAGGATGGGCAAGTCCTCCCTGTCCCTGACCCCCTGACCCATTTTATCACTTGGTGAGAATTTCTTGGCCACCAGAAACGTTGAGAAGATGCAGAGGTCATGCTCCCTTTTTAGCATAAAAATATTCAAAATGTAAGGAAAGAGGAGTGATTGCAACCTCTTTTGGGATGCAGTGTGATGGAGCCAGTTAGGAGCGCTGACTCTGGAGCCAGACAGCCCGGGTTGAGTCTCATGTGCCTTCCCCTTGAGCCTGGTGACGCGTGCTGGCCTAAGTCCCACATGCCCTGATTTTCTTTCGATATCATGGCACAAAAGTAGTCGAGTGCATCATTATGTGGACTGAAATAGCACACAGTGTGGAAAATAAGGCAAATGTTTCAATTAAAATTTGCAACAGTGAAATGCACATTCCCATTAATATTCTCCCAGCACTATCCCTTGCTTTGAACACACAGGTTCCCTTGTTCTTGCTACTTTCTGAAGCAGCTGTAGAAACCCTTCTTTGTGTCTTCATAAGATGTGTTCACAAATGTGGTGAACCATCCAAGGAAAAAAAGGCAGGCTCAGACAAGCAACACGGTGCCTCATCCGCCTCAGTCATGAGATCAGGAGCCACGCAACTCCAGCTCCTCCCAAAGGGCAGACCAATGAGGAGAGGTAACATCGTGCACTGATTCGGGACATAAGGACAACCAGGACAGCACAGCTAAAGACAGCACGGGGACTTTTAGAACTGCTTCTTCGGAAAGTAGCAAGAATGACGGGGTAAGTGTTTGAAGCAAGGGAGGGGGTATTTTACAGGGGATTAAAGGCAATGTGTTACTGACTAAAACAGTTTAAGAAATTTAAAGTCACACCATATTTTTCTTTCTTTCATACCTCATAGGTGCTGAATAAATGTTTGCAGTAATGAGGCCCTGCTGTGCTGCCACAGATGGGCTCTGTGAAAATTCGAGGGTACCTTTGGCACCAGGCTAGCCAGAAAAACTACACTGTCTCCCTCTTGCTTTCTGGTTCCTCCCCTAATTCTCATTTAAACTTGGACTCTTGCGGAAGCACAGAATATCCCTTCGTGGAGGGACACACAGGAATCTGGCCGATATGCATCTGCTGCTTCAGTGCTGACCAGAAATCTTCCTAGGTCCTCGACGGCAGAAAATGCTCTGTTTCTCTAGGACTCCTAGTTTTTGTATATAAATCTTTGATGGCTGAAGTCCAAATCTATTTTCTAATACCTTTGCGTGTATGTGTGTGTGTGTGTGTGTGTGTATGTGTGTGCATGCGCACATGTATGTATAAAGCACACTCAAAAGAATCACCTCCAGAGTTGTTTCCTCAGTCTTGTATCTCCCTTAGTACAAGAAGTGAGTCTTTAATAAAATATTGACTGTTGAGGAGAGAGCTGTGATAGAAAAAACTAGTAAGGCAAACACTCACAATTTTAAAATGTAGGCAAAGAAGTAAAATCAATTGAGAACAGCAACCACATTTATAATGAACTTTTCTTTTGTCAGCTGAGGGGATTTCTACATGCAGAGAGAAGAGTAGTATTCATGACAAAAGAAGGTTTTGGATTAGACATGCCAGAGATTTTTGTTGGCTGTGATGTGGGGAACTCTGATTTCTCTTGGGTGCTCCCCCATCTTCCTTGGATGGATCAGGCTCTCTCTGATCTGGGGTAGACAGGAGTAAAGGAAATCTTGGCGGTGCTTTACTCTCAGGAAAGGAGGGAAGGAAAGAGGAGAGGGAGAGTATTAAAACACACCCTGTTAAAGAGAGTTTCAATAGAAAGGTCAGTGTCTCAGGATGACTCGTCCTGCCCGACTTCCTGAGAGCCAGCTTGGATTTTTCAGCTCTGGGTGGTGTACCAGGTGGCCTTTGGGTGCCTTCTTCATGGACTGGGTGAGCAGCAGCATCACCCGCTATATGTCATGAGGACATGTTAGTGAGAAGGACAGTAGCAGAGCAGCAAAAACCCCTGATGGCTAAACTGCCCTTGGCAATGAGCTTTTGGGATAGAGGAATTTTCCGTAAAGCTGAGGGTTTTTCCATTTGTTGGAGACTCTTCGTATTTTCAATAGTATGAATCAATATTACATTTCTTGTTTACTTGGAGATGAGAAGTGAATGATGGTTATCATTTTGTCCCAGGAATGAAATCATTCTCAAGAGGGGTTAATGAATGTGCTGTTTTCCCCCAAACAGGAAACTGAACCCTTTGAGATTATTTAGATTTCTTCCCACTTTTCAGGTTCTCTGAAACTGCAAGGCATCTCCTCCTCTCTTTTCTTGATGACAAAAGTACCTCTGCCTCTAGTCATCTATTTAGAAGAGAAAATCTCCCTCTCTTATCTTCATTTTAAAAGTCAGGCACTATTTATCTTCCATGACACTGGCCAGTAAGTAATATAAGTTAATTAAAAACAGAGTTCAATATTTGTATTAATTCATTTCTTCCATAATGAGAACTGAGCACCTACTCTGTGTTGGCAGCATGGCAACTCCTGGAGATCCGATGATGAAGAGCTGAGATGAACTACTTTGCTTGATTCATAATCTGACCATTGACTCTGAAAGGGTGCATTTGGCCAACACTTTCTCCAAGTTCCCTCTTTCAGCTCTATGTCCAGCCTGGTGATCCTAACACTGGAGTGTGGGTGTCCCAGAGCCTCCTGCTAGGCTTATGGAGCATATGTAGCTGGGCTCCAGCCCTGCAATTTCTGATTCTTGGGTAAGACCTGAAATGTCCACATCTAGTGAATACCCAAGGGGACACTCAGATGGCTTACTGGGGACCACACTCGAAGCAGCAGGAGCTTCCTCAGCTACATGGTCTTCCCTCTGTTCCTCAAGTGCCAATCCTGTTTCTACCTCAGTGTGTTTGCATCATGGCAGGTGCAGAGCCTGTGCTGACTGTGTGATCTTGACCTGGCTGCCTCTTGTCATCTCTTCCTCAGGGAGGCCTCTTGATCTTCCTTGTGGATGTTGCTCTCCTCCTCTCAGATACTTCTCAGTTCCACATGATTTGGTTTTGTCTCTTTCTTAGTCTTGGGTCCTGTCTGAAATGGTCTTTGCAGCATTGTTTTAAGGGCAGTTGTAACTGATGAGCAGGTGAAGGATATATTTTGCTTACTCTCATTAGAAGAAGTGGCTTGACTAGTTTGCTCTCTGTGAAAGCATGAGAGAATGTTTTCTCTCTACATATCTCTCCTTAGGCACACTATACACCTTTAATCCCTTTTCTCTGTGGCCCCATAATCTCCTTGAACTGAAAATTTGGGAAACCACTGAGTTATAGGATGTTACAGCACCAGTTCTGTTCTGTCCTGAGTCCTCACTGTGGTCAAGCAATGACCATGACTCATCCAGATGGCCACACTGTCAACAGTTGTACAAAGTACTGTACATGGTTTCAAAATTAATCCTGAGGGGATTTGGCTGACCTTGGAAGATACATAAGTTACATGTTTTGTTATATAGGTCTTGCTTTAACCTGTTCTTAACCACCCAGCAGAAAAGTTTAACTATGATGCATAAAACATAAAGCTAGATTAGTATGCTGAGCTGTAAAAGGCTTAAATCAACAGCTTCCAACATTTCCAGTTTCACCAGCAATCCACTACAATTATGGAACATTGGACTATTTATACAACTACTTTCTCTTAGTTCAAAGAGAAGAAATTTTTTTTTTAACCAATATCGATTAGAAAATTTATCATGTCTACACCCTGTGTATGCATTGTATCAATTATTGCGAATGTATTACTAACGTGTTTTGAAACTGCCATATTGCTATTTCTTATTAAAAGTAATAAAAAATTAAAAAAAAGGGCTAGCTCAGTGGTTTAAGCACCTGCTGGGGCAATCTCAGTCAGGCACAGGGTACAGCCATTTGATTCCCACCCTCACCCTTAAGGTAGACTGAACCAGCTAAAAAACAAACAAACAAAAAAACCCTAGTCTTTGCTTAATATATTCTTTATAGCTGAAGATATTTTTGTTTTAAAATAAATCTGTTGCAGTCTACCATTCATTGTTTTAATTCTTTTTACAAGATATGTGCTCCTCTCAATGGCAACTGTTTTTTATATTTTGAAATACACAGGTATTTATATTATGATTAGTAATTATTAAATATTATTCATGTATTGCTTCTTTAAA
>PVKN010019749.1:0-16233 GCA_004027915.1 Capromys pilorides | reverse complement strand
GTGGCTTCTTCTAAGAAGGGCTGTAGCTCATGAAGTGCTTCAGCTCCAAAAGGAGCAGAGATGCTTATGGGGACAGGGACCAGCTAGCTAGCCCTTGGGCATTCATCCCATCATCTGACAGAGAGAGGCTGCATCAGTCAGCTCTTGTCGTATAGCAAACCATCCCCAAATACTCACTGGATTAAATGAACAATTCTTTGCTTTTGATCATAGATCTGGGTCGATTAAAGCTAGACTCTACTCCCGCCTCTCTTTCTCCTGAGCAGCAGGCTAGCTGGGTGTGTATTTTTCATGGGGATGCTAAAACTTCTGAAAAATAATGAGAAAGAGAGTCATCACTCAATGACTGCAGGGAATACTTTTCTCAGATCCTCCACGGATACCAAAATTGCAGATGCCTAAGTTCCGTATTCAAAATGTCATAGTTCTTACATATAACATGCACACATGTTCCCATGTGCTTCCTAGGGTAATTATGATTCATAATAGGATGCAATGCTATGTAAATAGTTGCTGTGTTGTATTGTTTAAATAATAATTATAAGAAAAAAAAGAGGTGTTTATATTCAATATGGAAGCAACTGTTCCACAGAATGCTTTTTGATCTACAGATGTTTGAATCCAAGAATACAGAAGCTGAGGATACAAAAGATCAGTGTGCAGCATGATTAAAAAATACAGTGAATAAATCTTTTAAATCCATTATAGTCAAAGGCATATTGTCATCAATCCACCTCAAAATACTCCCCTTGCTTCAAGCTCACTTGTCCTATCACTCTTGCCACTTTCTGAAGCAGTCCTGGAGGTTTTCTTTCTTGAGTGCTGTGGCTGTCCCTCTACCCTGAATTGATGAAAATATTTATCTTTTGATACTGTTTAATTCCAACCTTTACCTTATTTTATTATAACCATGAAGCCATGACAACAAACTGAGCCAGAAGTTAGAGTACTAAATCCAGTGGAGGGAAACACATCACATTTTTAGGAACCAGCCTTTTTATCAGAATGCACCTGGCAGCAGCATTTTTTTAAATCACACCTACTAAAGACACTCACAAAAGAGGACTTCCAGAGCTGCTCCAGAATGCACTTGGCACAGAGGGCTAAGTGGGGCTTGCGGAAGCGCCGGGCTTGGGGAGATCAATGGTAATGCGTCTTTCACTGTACTGAGTGTTTTAATTTAAACACTCACCATATAGGGCCAGCCTGATAGCTCAGCAGACTAAAACACCTGCTTAAGTGGAGTGCAGTGGCCGAATATGATCGCAGTGAGCTGTGCCAGCTCGTCCCCTGGGACACACTGAGACAGCAATTGAGACTGGGCATGGTGGCTCCACATCTGCAATTCCAGCACTTGAGAGGCTGAAAATAGGGGAATTACTATGAGTCTGATCTGTGTAGTGAGACACTCTAGACCCTGTAGATCCTATACTAAATACAGAAATTAAATAAATAAGTAAATAAATACAAAATAATAAGCATTTGCTTTATATGTTCATTGCACCTAGGCGCCTGTGTTTGGGCTTGAAGCTGGCACACCATCTCCTCCTCTTCATGCCACTGACCAAAACAAAGGTGAGAGGGACAATGACCACACTCCTTGGGAACTGAATGGGCAGATCGTGGCATGTGTGTACAACAGCATGCTATACAACAATGAAAATGACCAAATTCCTGGCATACATAGCATGTATAGAAGAAAGACATTTCAAAAGATTTACAAGAGGGCCAGCCAAATAGCTCAGAGGATTAAAGCACCTACAAGCAGGCTTGGGGTCAGGGGTTCGATCCCTGGGCTGCAATGCCAGTCTCACCCCCAGGGCGCACTGAGACAGCAACGGAGACTAGGCCTGGTGGCGTGTGCCTGTAATCCAAGCTCTTGGGAGGCTGTAAACAGGCGAATCACTATGAGTATGATCTAGTAGTGAGACCCTGAACACCCTGTAGAACCTTCCCTAAAAAAATACAATAAATAAATTTTAAAAAAAGAAAAAGAAAAAAAAAGATATACAAGAAAAAGCCCTGACCATCTTCTCATAGGCGGGAGCACAGTGGGAGCCAGGCAGGACCATACTCATCTTATCCCTTCCCTTCCTCTCACAGGATGCCAACCCAGGCAGCCGCCGGCAAAGCAGGGCTGACTCTCAGACACCTCCATTAGCAACTAACTGCTTCCTTCTTGAGTCACTTCCTCAGCTTCCCAAGCCTCCAGCTCAGACACTTAGCTTCCTGGGGGCGAAGGGAAGCAACTTAGTCGCAGTATTTTTACACACATATTGTTGAAGCCCAGACTCAGTTTTAAAGTTCCAAAACCTTCCAAAATTACTCATTTCAATTTTGTTTTTTTCATTGCTGCTGTCACAACCTCATAACGAAGACTGCAGATGATGAGGTCTCTGGTGAGAGATTTTTAGAAAAACATAGAGATGGGGGAAGGGCTGTGGAGAGAGGAACTGCAGAGGGAAAATGTCAGTTACTATTTCAAAATATCAACCCACCTCATTCTTATACTTCTTGGGGAAAATAACGTTTCTTTTAGCCATAAGTTTGAAAAACAAATGTTCTTTGTTAGGGAAAGTAAACCAACCACTGTCAGGGGCAGATCTCGGTTAACACTCTGTTTCCTTTTCTAAAGTTAGTGGCACTTTTCATAGGCTGCATTATTTACCTCAGAGAAACGCTATGGCTCTGAAAACATTTTCCACAAACAGCCCTGTGGTAGTGAGACGAGATGACGTAGAGGAGACCATAGCTGCTTCTCATAAACATCCCACTGACCCCTGGCACACCAGGCTTCCTAGGTAGCCTGAGCCGTAAGCCTCTGATGGAGGGGGAGGGTGATGATATCTCAAATATTCCTCATTAAAAGTATAAGAATGACCCCAGAACGAAACAAGTCCACACCTGAAACTAATTTTCTTGACACATTCATAGGTTTTAATGACGGCTTCATTAATTATCGTCAGATGGGGGCAACAATCCTGTTTTCTTTAATGACCTGCCAGGTGATGGATTTGCTTGGATACTTTATCCTGAGGTTTTTTTCAAAGGAAGAGAAGAGGAAAAAAGGACAGGCTCTGTATGCCGCATCACAACTGGGCTTGACCAAGAATGCCCCTGGGGTCTCCACAGGGAGCCTGCATACCACTCCTTTCTGAGCCCTGCTCCCCAGAGGGAGGGAGTGGGAGGAGGGGGTTGTCAGCTGCACATCCGGGAAACTCACTAGAGAGGCCGTAGCCCAGCCCCTACCCCTCCACTGAATAGGAATCTGTGTGGCATGAGAGACGCCCAGGGATTCTCGGAGGCACCCAAGTTTGTGAAGCACTGGCTGGAAGCTTTGGATGGACCCGCAGCCTGGGTGGGGAGTCCACCTTCACTTACTGCAGGCTGTGAACAGGTACACTGTTTAAGCCGCTATAGCCCCAGTTTCTCACTGGTAAAACAGGGGTAGTGGTATCTGCCTCATGGGATTAAGATTAGCCAAGTACGTCATGCCAAAGCCTGTAGACCATTACCCAAGAGAAGTCATAAGGCCCCTGAAGATGTCTGCGAGGCTTACCCCTTCTCCTCGTGCTCTACCTGCCCATGCCGTCCTGCTCCTTTCTTCATATTCCCTGGCTCCGGGTTTGGGTCCCTGAGCAGTTTCCATAAGCAATCCACCACCTCCGAATTTTGAGTCCACGTAAGAAGAAAACTCCTCCCCTTATCACCTAGAAGAAAGCTCAGCTTAACAAATGTAGGGGACCAGCAGTGAACGTGACCTGGGTCTCGTGTTCTCATTCTATTTTTGTTTTATTTGTGGTACCAGGGATCGAACTCTGGACCTTGCGCTTCCTAGGCATGTGTTTATGCCGCTGAGCTCCATCGCTGGCCCTGTACATTTCATCCTAAAGCCTTCACTAGTATTTCCTCTCTCTGGGGCTCCATTTATTCATCCACAATATAGGGTGGGAGCCCCCAGTCACAGCAGTGGGTGGCGGGAGAACCACCAGGGGTTCGCAGATACTTCCAGAGTTGCTGGCACGTGGTGACAGCTGATGACCGGGCCGTGGTTCCCGCCCCCATCTCCCACAGGCATGCTTCTGCCTCCTGAGGCTGGGCCTCTCTTCTGCAAACAGTTGGCTCCTTTGCAGGCTTTCTGCCAAAGTTGTGGCTCAGAAAGGAAAGGTCTCAGGAGCAAAGAGGGTTTTCTCCTCCCCACTTCCTGTTGCTCTCCACAGGGAGCCTCACTAGAGGTGGGCGGCATGGCCTCACCCAGCAGTAGCATCTGGTTCCAGGCACTGAGGCCCCGGCTTGCAGTCATTCCTTGCACACCGTTAGAAGCTGCCTCCCGGTGCCCTCCACAGCAGCATCTCATCTGCAGTCAGAAGCTCAGATCAGTGGGGCCCAGGTTCAGCCTCCATGCTCCTGGCAACAGGGCCCTAGGTATTTTCCTGCTCCCTTCAAGACTGAGTCCCGGAGCTGCAGGCCCCCCAAGCTCTTCCAGTTGTGTCATCCTGACATCTTGCCTTTGTCCCTCTACACCATCTGTAGGGACAGCAGCTGCTTCCCTGTGTGACACCTCAGCATTCCTCTCAGTCCTTCAGTCCTCCACCTGGTAAACCGTTCTTATCGCTTCAACTCTGCTCAGGAAGGACCCCATTTCTGGCTTCTAAAAGGACCCTATGCGATACAGAAAGTACAGCAGAGCTACTAATTTCCTTTTAAATACCAAGTTTTGTCACCAATAAGAATACTCAAAAGAACATGCCAATAGCTTGAAAGCAATTTCCTAAGAAGATTTAGCACACTATTTTGGGCTCTGACAACATGGTTGGAATAGAACTGTGATCCTAAGCATTTAGAACAGACTCAAAACATGTTACTTGGGAGAGAGATGCAGAGTTAGGTTTGACTCGTGTGGGCAGAGCTGGCGCACGATCTGAGACGCTACCTGTGTGGACAGCGGTGCCGTCCAGTACAAGAGAGAGGAGTAAGAGTGATTCATTTCCTCTGCCTTAGCAACTCTGACTTTATGCTAGGAAAGTCAAAATAACTCTGAAAAGCCTATATTTGTGAAGACATTCATCAAATGTTCTATAGAGGAGTGAAAAATGACATCCGATAATTAATACATAAAAGAATAAAAGTGCAGCCATGTGCACTTGATGGAGTAAGCTATAACAATTTTGAATCTCATGTGGAAAACATCAAGGATTTTTGTGGTGTGGTATTAAGTGGAACAAAATGAGAATGTAGGAGGTCGAGAAATGAAAGAAAAGGATATAAGAAAGTTCACTGAGGTTGTCGTAGGCAGGAACACACTAGTACTATGGTAGCTTTGTACTAAAGATGGATGGACGAGGTCTGCAGAACAGGAATGTCATTGTGAACATTTGTCACCTACGATGAAGGGTAGAACAGACATCTGGCATCTAAGGACCATTTAAAATAATCTTCACCCTCCTGTGCGCTTGAAAGACCACTTTGTTCCAGACTCAAGCCCCTCTGTCTTACAGTAAGTAGCAGTGTGTTAAGGTTGGACTTCAATTCTTTCTCTCACAGGATCATCACTGAAGGTGATCTTGCTTCTGGAGGAGGAAGAGAAAAGAATGAAGGAGAAAATCTGAGGTAGACAGGGCAATATTCAGAGACCTCACCGATGACCAAAAGGGTTGGCTTCTTCCAAAACCTGGTGGCAGAACTTCCAGAGGTTTGTCTTGTCCTTTGGATTCTCTAGAAAAGTTTGGAGGTCTGAATTCCTATGATCTTGACAAATTTCCTAAGTGCTAAAAGCTAGATGACTATTGGACTGCCAGAGAAGACACAGAACTAAGGCCCAGGAAGGGGGAGATAGCTCAGTGGCTAAGTGCCCATCTGGCAGTTGTGAGATCCTGAGTTTGATCCCTGGTACATAGAACTTATTCCAGACAGAGAAGATGAAGTTGTGGTCTTTAGAGAGAAATCCATTTTTGCTGGTGATATTGGCTATTATCGCAGGAAATCTACAAGGGTGAGTTTACTCTGGCATCCTTCAGAGACAAAGTGTCAGGGTTGGATGGGCCCATAGCAAGATGCTAGCTTTTCTTGGATCCGATGAAGAGGATAGAACCCACCTGAGAGAGGAACCTGCAAAAAACACTCACTGGTCCAGCAGGCAAATACTGAGCCCTTCTTCTACATGAGCTCATACTGCCTTAGGTGGTGACAAAAATCTGAGGCTATCCACACATTGAAAGCTAATTCCCAAAGTGATGGCATCAGGACATGGAGTCTTCTGAGGCCATGATCAAGTCATAATAATGAAGCCATCAGGAAGGAGATCAGTGCCCTTGTAAAAGAGGTTCCGGGGAGCTACCTTGTCTCTTTCACCTTGTGGGAGCTGAGAAAGCCCCATTAATGAACCCAATGCCAAATTTCCTGGCTTCCCAGTCCTCAGAACTTCAAAAGATGAATTTATGTTGCTTCAAGGCAAAAACAGATTAAGACACTCTCATCATAATCAAATTCTTCAGAAAAATAGTAGTGACCAACTTTTCAAGGGGACATGGGGGGGAAACTTCCTAGGAGAGACACTATTGAATTTTGAAATAAAAATAGTCATCTCCTCAATATTGTGTTGGAGAGAAATACAGGGAATGTGTTGGTCAGCTTTTCATTATTGTGACATATTCCTGAGAAAACAACTTGGTTCATGGCCCCAGAGGTTCAGTCCATGGTCTCTTGGCTCCACTGCTTCTGAGCCTGCAGTGACCCAGAAACATGATAGCAGGGAAAAGCACATGGCAGGGAAAAGCTACTCACCTCAGGGTGGCCAGGAAGCAAAAAGAGGGAAAGTGAGAAGGAAGGACCCAAAGGTGAAACACACTCTTCAAAGACACAGCCCAGTCACCTCTTCCTTTTAACCAGACCTGACCTCCTAAAGCTGTCACCACCTCCCAAGAGCCCATCCAGCCATGGGCCCGTCCATGGAGCAACCCAGTGACAAGACCAGAGCCCTTCTGACCCAACAGCTTCTACAGCCAACACCCCTGAACATTGGCTGCCCTGGAGACCAGACCCCGATATGTGAGCTTTTGAGGGGCATTTCAGAGACAAGTCAACACGGAAAGTTTTATGTAGTTGCTGTCAACCTAAGGAAAAAAAATAAAAAATAAAAAATAAAAATCAAGGAGTTCCTCCAAAGAACCCTGACATTTATTTGGGAGGAGCTGTCATAAGACTAACAGAGCATTGCAAAGGAAATGCATGCAGTAGGAAACTTTGGGGGTATTCAAAGGGATTGAGGCAAGGAAACGATGTTTATATTATTTTTGGTGGTATTGGGGATCAAACCAGGGTCTTCACACTAAACTACGTCCCTACCTCTTTTTTATCTTTATTTATTTGTTTGTTTATTTATTTTATTTATTCATTTATTGTATTTTGAGGCCAGGGTCTCCCTAAGTCAGTAAATTGCCCAGGCTGGGCTTAAACTTGTGATCCTCTTGCCTCAGCCTCCTAGATGTTGGGATTATAGGCATGTGCCACCAGGCCCAGCTAGGGGAAGTTTTCAAGAACAGAAATAAAGAGCATCAAATCAGATATTTTAAACAACAATCAGTGGTGAAGGAACCAACAGTCCTCATGGGTGGGCATGGGGACCAAAGCTTCGCACTGCCATGCCTTGTCCTCAGCTTCCCCGGATGGAGTTGGTGTGTGTCTTCCAAGTCCCGGCAGTCACCCTGACACCAGGTGGCTAGAAGACACACAGAGTCTGCACTTGCCTCTGTTCTGCCACGCGAGTGGCCATCCACAGGCCCCCAGCCATCCATTTCCGAAGCGGTCCTTTCTGGCTTGGTCTCCTGCCAGCCCTTGGGGAAGCCTCCACCAAATATACCAAAGTGGCTTGGGCCAGTCATACGGGATGCCAACTCATCCTTAGTGTCCACTGGAATCTCTTCCCCAACAGCTGGAAGTAGCTGTGAGTTAACTGAGTACAGTTGAACCCCATTCCTAGCCCAAGTCTCAGTGACCTGCTTCAAGGGAATAGCAGGTGTGCCATAGCCAGTGAAGTGACAGGCATCCAGAGGAGTCGCGAGGGGAAGGGCGCCACTTGGAGTAGATCAAGTTCTCCCGGCCTGTGTCTCCTAATGGAGCTAATATGCTCACCTGGCCTTGAAGGAGAGGACCGCCAGCCTGGCCAGAACAACTGTCGCTCTCTTGGGAGCACAGGTTCAGGGTCAGATGCCTCTCACGTGATTCTGCAAAGGCCCCTGTGCTGGTGACATGGGGACCGGTGACAACTTCAGGTCTCAGAGCAGCATCAGCTGACTCGCTCTAGGTTTCCTTTAGGTGGCTTCATTATACAGCCATGTGCCCTGGACACCTCCACTTTCTACCGGCTCCCATTGGGCTGAGGCCTGGCATGGTGAACCCGCAGACCTGCGCCAGGCTCAGCTCTGTCACTTACTAGCTGTGTGCTGTGGCAAGTTCCTTTACCTTTCTGGGCTGATTTCCTCATCTCTAAAATGGAGATTTTCATGGCTGAGAAAACTGGAGATCATGATGTTCAGTGAAACAAGCCAGGCTCTGAGAAACAAGTACCACCATTTCCCCTCCGTACTGAGGAGAATCTTTTTACACAACAGCATAGAAGTCAAAGGAGGAGAGTTATTAGACCACTGGAAGGAATAAGAAGGACCTAAAGGGGAGCGATGTGGGGTGGAAGCCATCAGAACGTGTTATAGGGTGGTTGAGAATGTCACAACAGAATTCAATATTTTATAAAATCAATACACATTAATAAAATATGTATTCTTAATGAAGGTTTCGATAGCACCGATTATTTGTAGCAATTATGTGATAACATGAACTTTCAAATGTAAACTAGCACCAAGCGTGGCGTGTGACATGAAGCTTGGTGACAGACTCCATGTTCACCTTGGCCTCCTTCTCCCCACCAGATGTGACATTAACCAGGGCAAGCTCAACCACTTCCGCTCCAAGGAGAGGGGTCATCCACAGGCCCACTGAGGCAGAGAATGGGCCCCAGCGCCTCCCCGGTGGGAAATGCTTCCTCTGTGCTGCACGTGACTGCATCTCCTGGTAGAGTTAGTGGACTCTGCCCTGGAAGGGGTGAATGTTACTTTTCTTAAAATAATTATGAAGAAGGAGACATAACAGATTGCCATCTTAACCACTTCAAAGGGCGCAACTCCATAGCCTTAGGTCCATTCACCTCATGCGGTTCTCACCTATCTCCAGGGTGCTGCCGTCTTCCCACGTGGAACTTCTGGCCAATGAATGGTACCTCCTTGTGTTCCCAGCTATTGGAAGCCACCAGCCTCCTTTCTGTCTCAATAATCTCACCACTCTAGCTATCTCATATATGTGAAATCACACAGTGTTTGTTCTTGGGTGGAGAGCGTACTGCACTCAGCATAACGTCCCCTAGGTTCATCCGTCTTCGAGCACATGGACAAATTTTGTTTCTTTGTTAGACTGAAGAGTAGTCCCTTGTCTGGCAATATGGTGGTAGTATGTGTTCATCCACTAAGGCCATGTGGGTCCCTTCCACCCCAGGCTATTCTGAGGAGTGCTGCAGTTACCACGCCTGATGAGAAACTGCTTTCCGTAAAACTGATCCTCATAGCTGAGTCCCTGCACCTCAACACCAAGCACTGGGAGGAAACCATTACCCCGGCCCTTCTGAGGGCTGAGAGGCAGAGTGGGGAAGGTACAGCTTACACAAAGCGCACAAATCAAGGGCCTGAGATGTGCCCTTGTGAAGAAGCTCGCCTGGGGAATGGTGGCCACTGACTTTTGAAACTCTGCAAAGAACAGGCAAAACTGTATTTATAGTATTGTTCATCTACAGTTTTCATAATACAACTAAGTTTATTCTATACCTGTTCTTTGTTTATATTTGCTTTTTAATGATCTTTTTACTCATCTTAGAGTCATGTTAGAGCTTTCATTTTTGGCTTTTTATCATTAGTAGCATACAAATAACCAGAATTGGTCTGCATTCCAGCTGCGACTATTTAAACATTAACCTGAGCTCCGTGTCCAGTGAATGACGCTTCTACCCAAGCAAGACAAAGCAAGGCAAAACAAGGAGAGAGACACCGGGGGGAAGGTGCTTCTGCCTGAAGAAGAAAGCATATTTCTTAACAAATGTCATAAAATAATGACCCGAGCCCAGGAATGCTTGGGCAAAGCGTGTGTTTGGGGACTTTGTAACAAATGTTGAACTGCTTTAACGCCAGCTGTACAAATCAAAGCCCAGCAGTATTTCCTCCTGGAACATTTATCTACTTTCTTTGGATTTTTAGGAGACAATTAAGTAAGAGAAGCAAAAGATGCTGTCCTGAGGACACTCAAGAGGGTAAGTGACATAAACAGGCCGTGCAAGATAAAAGAAATTCCATCCCCACTGGAGTGTATGGTGAAGATTTTCTACCAAACAAGGCTTTCTGCTAGAGCATGCAAAGGAAATGGTAGATGCCATATGTTTAAATGTGTATGTTTAAATCTAAAACTAAATTCAGATTTAAAAACACTTAATATTTGGAGAGCAACAGAACCTATAAACGGATTACAAAAGAACATTCAAGTATCGCAGCACAGTTTCAGTGATGGCCAACAGTGAGACAGAGCCTTAGAAAATACCCCTGCCTTTCCTCTAACCTGCTCTGGCTTGAATCTGATTTATAGAAGACTTTGTCAGCCAGGTGTCATACACCTATAATCCCAGCACTTGGGAGGCTGAGGCAGGAGAATCACTGTGAGTTGGAGGCCAGCCTGGACTACATAGTGAGTTCAAAGCCAGCCTGGATTACCTAGTGAAACTGTGTCTCAAAAAAAAAAAAAAAAAAAAAAAAATACTGTCAGATTAAATTTGACCTTCATGCTATGGGCTATGAAAGCCCTCAGAAGGCTTTCAGCAGAAGGGAGCAAGCAGCAAGTCTGGAAGCAAAAGCAATGAGAGCTGACAGCACTGGAAGCAGCAGCAAGGGTTCTGGGCCAGCTGAATCATTTAGCAGTTGTGATAAACATTACTTGTTGGGCCGCAGGCAAGTTCTGCTTCCTCATCTATAAAACATCACCAGAATGACCACCTCCTGACGTTGTAGGATTAAGTGAGATAATGTGTTCTGAGTACCGCCCGAAGAGCTTGGCACACGGCAAGCCACCAAGGAGTGCTGTGTTTCCATTTGGGGATACCATTCTTTTCGACCCATATCTCTGCATAAGAGTCAGTCCTTGAGCCCCCCACAGTCTCTAGAACTAGCTCTTTGAATATCGGGCAAAACTGCCTAAAAAGCAGTCTTTGAGATCACATGCTGGCACACAGCTGAGGTGGATTGTGAGTTCAAGGCCAGTCTGAGCTACACAGCAAGTTCAAGGCTGACCTGGCCTACTTAGTTAGATATCTGATCACACAGAAAAGCATGCCTGAAAGTTGTAGACTATGACTTGACTACTTGTATCTGTTGCACTTGCCTTCCAGATTGAAATCCAGGGCTGGTGAGATAGCTCAACAGACTAAGCGCCTACTTAGGCAAGCACAGAGACCCACGGACCAGGATTTGATCCCTGGCACCACATGCCCCACCCCTGGACACACTGAGCCAGCCACCAAGTTCAGGCATGGTGACTCACACCTGTAATCCCAGCACTTGGGGAGGCTGAAAACAGGAGGATCACTATGAGTCCAAGCTGCATAGTGAAACCTTGTGCCAAATACATAAATGCATACATACATAAAAAGATTTAAATCCACACACTGGGACAGCAAGCCGTCTTTTAATATGGTAAGGCCTAACACTGGTTCCTTCTCAAATGCCTTTTTCTTAATTTCAAAATATTACTTTATGACTTAACATTGCGACATTGGGACGGTACCTGCCCCCATGGCTAATCAACATTAACTGGATTTTTAATCTAAATTTTAATAATGATAATGCTATTATTTTCTTCCTAGCCTCTTGGTGTCTAGCCAGCTGGCTTCTAAACTGCATTCCTCTCTCCCTTGGAAAGTCCATCATTTTCTTCATCTAAGGGAGTAGTTGGAGGTATTGAATTTTTCTTGCAGCGCTAAGGGATCCTAGCCAAAGCAGATTCAAGAGCGCCACCTGCTGGCCAACGTTGAAAGTGAGCAGACAATGCACAAACACAGGTGCCTGAATCGTCTTGTGCCTTTAATCAGCCGCTTAACTACTTAACCATGAAAATGAGCTTCCTAGGGCTAATGAGAGTTGCCCAATTTGCAGAAACAGGGTGTTTATTTCTGTAGCACAATTTTCCAGCTGCCTGCATCCCGCATCCTTTACAGTTTGCAGCATCTGCTTATGTTGCGTTGTTGATGTGCAAGGTCTGCTGAGAGCCCTCCACTTCAATGAGCCCGAGCATGTGATAGGCCTTCTGGGTCGAAGATTGGACTTGGGGATCCAGACAGACTTCGAAGCTCAACCCGGACATCAGGTGCGAGCTCCCTGTATTCATTATCCGACTGGGAAACTCTAAGCAGGCAGGCTGCACCTCGATGACGCCTTGCAGACGGTAAGGAATGAACGACAGGGGAGTAGCGCAGGCCACGGTCAGCACATTCATCGCTATTATTCCATTCTTTTTCTAAAGCAGGTGGTTTTTGCAATAAGATGTATGTGTTCGGAGGGGGCGGAGAGCAACACACTGTCTGTAAAATTGCAAACTGCAAATAATTAAGACTTAAGGGAAAAATCAGATGGAGGAAGATGACTCAAAACAACTTGCAACCGCAGCACTAGCAAAGTAATTGCAATAAAAATAGCAACATAGTTTTTTGTTTGATCTTTAGCTTGCGTGCAGGCCCCGCCCACGGGGAGCACTGAGGCAGCAACTGAGACTGGGTGTGGTGGCGCGGGCCTATAACCTAGCACTTGCATGGCTGAAAGCAGAAGAATCACTACGAGTCGGAGCTGTGCAGCGAGACCCCGTAGACACTGTACTAAAATACACTTTAAAAAATAGCAAATAGTTTTAAAAGAATGTTCCATTTCTAATAAATAAATTTTGCTGAGAATAAGGAAATTTACTGTAAGGAGACAGAGAAAGACAAGTGAAATTGAAGAATGGCAATGGGAGAGAAGCTGAGGGCTTTGGAGTCCTGGGGACCTGAAACAACTGCACAGGATAGAAAAACTCAGCAGAGTAACTCCGCCCAGGAGCCGAAGCTTCTGGAATGCACAGGGAGAGAAGAGGCCGTGACAACCGGGGCCACGCTGCCTCGTTCCTCGGCCTTCTGTCCCCGGCTGTGTGCACGCCCTTGGCCTTCATCCTGCGCGCGGGCGGACTGGCAGCCTCACGGAGGAGCCCGTTCACCCTCCCTATCATACTGACATCGTCTTATTTATCAACCACATTTGAGCTAATTGATGTTAAAATCACACACAAACACGCAAGTGTTACAGCAAAACAGACTGAGTGTGGGTTGCTTCCCGCGCACACATCTTGACCCCGAGCCCTGCTACAGTCAGGAGGGAGCCCGTCACTGCTGCTTCTCCCTGCGGATTCTTTCCCCACTGCCACAACGTGGATTTACAGACAGATGTCCACATCTTCCGGCCAAGAGGGCCTCATTATGGCTCTGGGCTCCAAGGCTTCTAGATGTCCTCGGTGCTATGCTATGGTAGTTAGCAAGACCGTACGCATGAGATACACAGGTGAAAGAAGGCCTACCAAGGCCATCTTAAGAAACAAGAATGGTTTTGCTGATCTAATAAAAGTCTGGATGCAGATGCAGCTTCAGGCTGATCTGGAGTCAAAAGCATACATTTAGTCCCTGTGTCTCTGGGTCACTTCCTCCCTCCCCTATTCTCTGCCTCCTTGGGGACAGTGTCATTCTTATCAGGCCCTTACCCATGGATGGCACCTGGATTCTACCGATTCAGATTTCTTGTAGTCAGACTACTGCGGTCCAAGGATGAAGTTTTGGATGGCCAAGCTGGGAAGGGCTGACCCTGGATTCCAGGGTTGACTCAGGCCCACCCAAACCACATCTCCAGAGAGTAGGAGCTGCCACTCTCCAGAGGGAAGGCAGAGCAGAACTCCTGGGGTTCACAGCAGGAGACCCCCAAAGCCTCAGGTGGAAGGGGAATGGAGGAAGGTAGTGCTACAGCTGGCACAGTACTGGAAGGTAGGGCTTGGTCGAAAGCGGTGGGCCACTATGGGGTGTGATCTGGAAGGATATCTCTTCCTCCCTGGCCCCTCCTTTCTCTATTTCCCAGCTACCATGATGTGAGAAGCTCTCCTCTGCCAGGTGCTTACCTGGTCCCTTCCGGACCTGGAGCTGACCGCGATAGACCACACATTGCGAGCCAAAATAAACCTTTCTTCCTTTGCAAGTGTCAAGTATTGTGTCACAGAGTCCAGAAAGTGACTAACACAAGGACCTTCTGTTTAGAGACAGGGACAGCCATGGCCCAGGGTGCCCCACGCCCAGCAGCTCTCCAATAGCACATGACACTGGAGCAATCCAGTTTCTAAAGAACGTGACACCTGAGAGACACAATTTATCTTGGAGTTAAACAAAGAAAAAGAAAGCAAAGTTTCAGAAGCCACCTCACCACCACACACTATTCGCAAATTTATAAGCAGACACAGTGGAGGTAACAGATAATTACAGACGATGTAGCAGGGGTCCTAAAAACACTAAGCTGGCCTACTTGTGTTTTCTTTGGCTTGGCTGTACTGCTTTTGTGGTTTCTCTCTTTCGACTAGAACTTGCCAACAGTTAGACTTAGTGAGATTTGAGTCTCCCTTAGATGGGAGTCACATGGGACCCACTGTCCCACAGGGTGATCTCGCTCTGAGCCTAGGAGTGGCTGCTTTCACTGGCCCTTTCTCTTTCTTTCCTGTCACAGCAGGCCCCCACCAACCCCAACACTCCATCTCCCTCTGCTCCTCCACATCCCACCCCCACCCCAGCTCAAGGGTGCTGGAACCCACCTGGCCTCTGGGGGTGTTTAAGTTTGCAATCTGTCATGTGGATTCAGCTCTGAGCACCCAAGGTTCTGCAATGGGCAGTGGACAAGAGCCCCCAGTTAGAAAAACTGGGCCATGCGCCTTACCTCCCCTGCTTTGCCATCCTGTCATCCTGTCTCTATGATGCTTCCCACATGCATGAGGGAGTTAATTATCAAGGGCCCTATCAGAAGATCTCGGGTGACTTTTCTTCACAAAGCTTTAATTAACAGCTAGCTTACAGGGATAGTTATTCTAGCTTACTTTCCTGAGAACAGGCACCTGAAAAGGTGAAATGTCCCTTCTCTTTCCTGGATGAATAGCCTAACATTTGTCTTGTAGGATCTGAGTGACCCTTGATTAACAGTAGAAATAACAGGCTCCTGTTTCAAAGGCCTCGTCACATTGTACCTATAGAGCTGGACTGATTCAGAGTGAAAAGCACTCCAGCAGCTGACACTAAAAGAAAACAGCCAGCCCAGAGAAGGATATTCTGCGAGACCTTAGCCATTGATGGAGACGCTCTGGATTCATCAACTGCCATGATCTTTCCTCACATAAAGTCTCCAGGGCCCAAGTGTCAGAATCCATTAAGACTGTTTTTATCACAAGTGACAAAGTGCAGATCCAAACATGTTTAAGGGAGAGGGGGAAAAAAGGCATAGGAAATTGGGGGATTTATTGGTTAGTGTTACTGAAAAGTCCCAGGAGAACCAACATCAGGTATGGCTTGATCCAGTGGTTCAAAGGATAAAATGAAAACTAGTTTTATGCACCCCAATGTTGAGTTTCCCTGTCAGATCTATTGTTAGAATCTGTTATGGTTTGTCTCTATATGTCCCCCCCACAAAAGCCTCATATGGTAAAAGGTGAAATTTTTAAAGGTAGCTGGATCTAGGGTGTGTGACATTGGGATTAATATTGCTCCAGCCCAGGAAATACAGCTTAGATGGAATATAAGAAGCAGAAGAAGGGGATTTGCTGATTTACTGCCTTCTGCCTGCCCTGCTTTGCCATGGACCATTTCTCCTCTTCGATGCCTTCTGCCATGCCACCTCTACACACTGTGAGTCAAAATAAATCTTTCCTCATTTAACTTTGGGTGTCAGGTATGTAGTCTCAACAAGAAGAATAGTAACTGAGATAGTATTGATATATCTATGTGACAGTCAGCTTTTGGCTACTGTCTTTTTTTTTTTCAGTACCAGGGATGGAACTCAGGACCTTGCGCTTGCCAGGCAGGTGCTTATGCCACTGAGCTATCTC
>PVKN010019748.1:0-16234 GCA_004027915.1 Capromys pilorides | reverse complement strand
TGTGATTTTTCTGCCACATGCTTTTTTTGTCACTCATGATGACAACATAGATTTTCAACCTTAATTCTATGGCTTAATTCTATCCATAACTTTTTTAATTGAAAAGTGCCATATTATTGAAATGAACTATACTTCGTTAAAGTTTATTTCATTTTGAAGGTGAATTTAAGTGCTGATGTAATGGTATCATATCAAACAACTGATATCTTGTTTTCCTTAAGTCTCCTTAATATTTTACGCCTCGTCGGCTTTCACAATCTCCCCACCACCTACAGTAACTGAAAAGACTCAGTCTTAGGCTTGGGCTGGTAAGTGTGCATTATGCCCCTGGGGATGGATCTCAGCCTTAATGTAGCAGTCTGTAGCCATAGTGACACATGCTTAGTCCTATTTATAAATGTTTAGAATAAACACAATGCTATAAGACATGTGGAAACTGCATGACATTGGGCACATCACTTCCTAAGGGTCTGCTCTTTTACTGTGTTCCTTCCACACAGGACCACCCATCCCATACAACACAACACCACCACGCCAACAGTAAGGATTCGGGCCACATCTCCTTTAGTGGGGGAAGGGAAAATATGCAGCAGAAGAGGCTGAGCAAACAGCAGAGCTCTGCCTGAGCTGGGTGGGGGAGGGGGAAGGGGGTAAACTGCTGCTGGCCGTTTCTCCAGAGTCCTACAACAGCCAAGAAGAGGAGAGAGGAAACCAGGAACTTCTCCCCCAATGACCAGCAGATCCAGCAAAGTAAAACAGGGATAACATCTAACAGAAAGTCTCAACACAAGACCATGAGCAAGAGAGGTGAGAGAGACAGGACCTCAGAGCAGTCCCAGATGGTGAATTGGGTTGCATCTAGGCCTGAGAATGTACCCTAGACTGAGGACTTCACAACCTTTTGTTACAGTTTATGTCTTGATGTCCCAGAAAAAGCCTCATGTATGTACTTATGAGGCAAGTTTATTGGAAGGTGATTAAATTATCAGGGTCATGGAGGACTTGATGTTGGGAGGTGGAGTCAGGTCAAGAGAGTGAGTCACTGGAGATGTGGCCAAGAAGTGATTATCTCCCTCCTTGGTTCTTCCCTTGACTTCCAGCTTTCTGTGCACCATGCTGTGAGCAGCTCTCCTCTGCTGGGCCCTTCTGCAGACTACCCTGCCTTGGAGCCAGCCAGCTATGGACTGAATCCTCTACAACTGTGAGCCAAAATAATCTGACGTCCTATATATGTTAAAGGTGTGGGGTATTTCATCCAAGCAATGAGGAAAGTGACCAAGACATCATTTAGATCCTCCCTGAACGCTTAGGTGATAATTACCATCATTCTAGTTCTGAGATCAGGGAGACTGACTCTGAGTCCATTTGTACTACTGTAACAGAAGATCTGCAACAGGATTATTTATGACAAACAGGAATTTATTCCTCACAGTCCTGGAGGTTGGAAAACCAAAGACCAAACAGAAGGGGCCAGCACGTCCAGCTGCAGGATGAGCACTGCCTTCTGCCCTGCCTGGCAACTTGAGCCTGTGCTTTGGGTAGAGGGAGATGCTATGCCCTTAACAACAGAAAGTGGAAAGCAACCTGGCCAGACAGCACAGGAAGCCTCTGTCAAAAGGGCATTAGTCCTGTTCTCTATGGTCTAACTCTTTCTCCAGGGCTCTCTCCCTCTTAATTCTCCTGAGAGGACGAAGACAGTGAGGTGAGAGCGGATCCTTAGAAAGGTCAGGTGCCACTCCCGAGGTCACACAGTTTGCATGCACTCTTGTAGTACAGTATTCATTCTAGACATCCAGAAATAAGATTAAACATCAAAACTTTAAAGATTCCATGAGAAGTATGAAACACCTGGCCAAAATTGATTCTTGCAAACTCTGATACATAGCAGCTGAATTCTACTTTTTCCTTTCATTCACTTCTACTTTAAAATGGCCTGAGAGTGACCTTAGGAGAAAGACTTAAAATACAGCACACTCGTTTACATTTTTTAGCATATATCATTAAAGAAAAGCAATGGGGGGGGGGGGGGCTGGCCTGATAGCTCAGCCGACTAAAGGGCCTGCTAAGGCAGAGAGCAGCAGCCAGGGTTACATCCCTGGCATGCCATGCCAGCCCAGCCCACGCGGCACGCTGAAACAACGATGGAGACTGGCCATGGTGGCATGTGTGCAATCCCAGCACTTGGGAAGCTGAAAACAGGCGGATCGCTATGAGTTCAATCTGTGTAGTGAGACCCTGTAGACCCTGTCCTAAATATAGAAGACAAAAAAAAGCAATGGGGTTCTAAAGACTTACCATGTGGCAAATGGCAGAGAGAAAATGGTGGAGAGAGA
This sequence comes from Capromys pilorides, assembly GCA_004027915.1. Taxonomy (NCBI): domain Eukaryota; kingdom Metazoa; phylum Chordata; class Mammalia; order Rodentia; family Capromyidae; genus Capromys; species Capromys pilorides. The sequence goes on along the minus strand of PVKN010019748.1, from coordinate 13,901 downwards.
GTAGTTATTGGTCACTAGATCAAAATAAAATAAGCCTGGATCTTTTCTCTGGCACATGTAACTGCTCTCTCATCACCTAAACTCATCAAAGGCATTCACTTTTAAGTCAAAGCTAATTCTTTTCAGAGTTGCATATTTTATTCTAAATATCAAAGCCATAAAACCCAGAAACACACTCTCTGGCCTGGGATATCCCTGGTGGAGAGAATCCCCAAAAGTGATAATGTGATTTAATTTGAACAATAACGTAAGAAGTGGGCATAAGACTTTTATCCTTACACTTTATAAATATGTTTACCAGACACGTGCCGTAATGTATGCATAGCTATATACCTGTGTAGACAAGAAGTATGTAGGAAAGTGTGATTTGTCCCAAATAGTTTAGAGAAAAATATGTGCACACATGACACTTTTGACAAGGCTGTTTGGACACAGCTGTGCACTCATGCAGCTGTTTCTTGCAGGGGATTTTTAAACATAGCCTCACAAGCGAACTGTTAAACTTTCAGCTGTTTCTCTTAACAAGTAATGTGTGAAGCAGACCTCACCCTCCAATTCTTTTTTAAACTTTGTTTTATTAAAAAAAGGTAAAACAGAATTTCATAACAAAACAATAGGAGAATAACAATAATTAATACATTGCATATTGTCATTCCAAGAAGTTACTTTGAAGAGTACAAGATATGGGCATAAAAATTCTATAATCAAAATTAACATGAGTCGGGGCTGAGAAGATAGCTCCTTGGCACAAATGCCTGCCTGGCAAGTGCAAGGTCATGAGTTTGAACCCCAGTCCTGAAAAAAAAAAATTAACATGAATCTTTTCTATAAATTAAGAGACAGTATAGTATAGCTTCCTAAAATACTTCTCCCTCCCCTAGTTCCTTTTTCCTTCACCTTGCCCTTTTGTTACCCCACCCCCACTCCCTGGGGTAACAAAGCAGGGATTAAGAAGGGAGGGGCCTAAAGTGAGGCAGGGTCAGGTATGGGTTGAGGATGAGGGATGGGGTGAGGTTAGGCATCCTCAGGCAGACAAACTATATGTGAGCAAGAGTTATATGTTTACCACACTTGCTCATCTCAGAGAGGGCCATTCATCATTCTTAGTAAAGTGCCTCTTGCTCTCTGAGAATTCACTTACATTCTCCACGATCTGCCAAATTTACAGTGGGCACAGCCCTTTACATTCTCCAGTAAGCAGCCCCGTCTGCATGCAAACACTGCTCCACCTGCTCCTCATTTGAGCGTCCAGGGGATACAACTGTGGATGCTGAGTCTAGAGGTTTCCTAGTCATGAAAACTTGACATGACTGGTTGCAAACTGGGCAGCAACATGGGGGAGGGTGTTTCAACCAGAACTTGATACTCACACAAAAAATGTCAAATCTGTTTTCTAAATTCTCTCCATTCTCAGCAGTTTTTCTTTATTTACAAAGTGAGTGGTTATTTAATGAATTTTCAAGAATCAAATAAAAAGAGAAGGGGAAAGAATGGTCAGGGATACCTACTGCACTTATAATGTCTCAAGTGATGGAAACTCAGAGGAACAAGGCTGTTCCCACCATGTGAGAGGTAGTGAGGCTGAAGAACCACTAGAAAAGCCCTATTTTGGAGAAGTCATATTAATATGTTGAACTTGGAAGAAATCTACATGTGTTCATACCTGGGATTCTCTTCTCCAGTACAATGAAGACTTGTCTTCCTCTGTTATGGCTTATTTTGCAGTTTGTATCCGTTTTCTGTACTGATGTTTCCAATAAAATCAAATCAATAAATTACAGCTTTGCTCCAAGAGTTCTCTTTTTTTTTTACATATTTAGTACATGGTCTACAGGGTCTCACTACATGAATCGGACTCGCAGCAATTTTCCCGTTTTCAACCTTCCAAGTGCTGGGAACACAAGCACGTGCCACCATGCCCCGTCTCAGTCCCAGTCTTAGCACACTCCAGGGGGCAGAGCCATCATAGCACATTGAGGATCAAATCCTAAGCAGGCACTTCAGTCCACTGAGCTATCTGGTCAGCCCTTCCAAGAGATGTTCAGATGATTAACCATGAGTTTCTTCCTGGAAAACAATACAAGCACATGGCCCACTGTGTTATAAAAGGGGTTCCTCATTAGCTTGTGTAGCAGCACTAACTTAACATGTACTTTTAATTTCATTAACTGTCTAGTTGAAAACACAATTAGTGTGTTAGGGTGACCTAGCTACCTTTTAGAATGCCCAAGTCTTTCACCGAGCCACTGTGGAGGCCAAGATGCACACTGTTCAGCATGGAAATGACTCATTCTGAGGGACAGATCTGGGGCTTTACATTTAGGGAGTTCTTTGTGCATCCTCTGCTTTCAATTTCTTCAGGAGCTCAGTGCTCAGGACTCATGGTCACTGTTTTGAAGTAATCTTCTACCTTCAAGGACACACAAAGAATGGAGTGTCAAAGAAGGCTGAAGACACAAAGTACAACATCATAACATCAAGATTATGCTCATAAGTTACACATATTAAGTCTTTGGTAGCAACTGTAGAACTAATGAGATGAAAATTAGAAAATCAAAAGTGTGGCTAATCTGTATGAAGTTAAGACAGCCCATTCTCTTTTCACATGGATCTTCTTAGCTCTAAAATGTCTTGAGGGCTGGGGAAATAGCGTGATGATCTAAGCACCTGCCTAGACAGCGGAAGGACCTGGATTTGATCCTTGGTACTGTGCGCCATGCTGGCCCCAGAATTCCAGCCATGCCATTCCGGCTACTGAAACCTGCTGTGGTGGCACACGTCTGTAATCCCTGTGCTGGGGAGCCCGAGAGACAGAAGGATTACTATGAATCCCAGCTGCATAGTGAGACTCTGTACCAAATAAATAAATAAAAGATTTAAAAATAAATAAGCAAATAAGTGTATTGATTTATTAAATATCTTTGAACCCTTACTAAATGTCAGACACTGTTCTAGTCACTATGAATATCTTTTGCCCAAGATAGACCAAGTTCATGCCCTCAAGAAGTCTATAGTTAAACAAGGCAGATAGATATAATTGGGAGGCCATTACATATCATTTAAGATCCTAGTCATCTTTTAAAGAAAAATGTCAGGGTAGGAGAATTTGGAATGACTCTCGGCTAAGGGGCTAAAGAATAATACTCTAGGAGAGGGTAAAACGAAGTGAGGAATGTAGCCCTGCAGGTGTGTCATTGCTGAGACAAACTACCTGACACTCAAAATTAAGGAAGGAAAGGTTTAGCTCACAGTTTGCAGAGGTTCCGGTCCATAATCAGCTGGCTCCAAAGCAGGGTGGGGTGGCAGAAGAGGAGCAGTTCATGATGTCAGAAGACAGCAAAAGCAACAAGAGCAAAAGGGAGAGAGTGTGAGGGAAGACTCTTCTGGTCTCTTACACTGTATGCAGGCCAGCCACAGTAGAGTGGGTGCAGCACTCAATGGCCACAATCCCAGCTTTGGACGAAGAGTCAATCACAAACCCTGGAAGCCCACCCCCACATCTGCCTGAGGCTTTGGGGGAGCATCTTGATGTGAACCGTAACAAGGTGAACGGAAGAAAGCAACTACCCAGAACTCAAGGCAGGAAAAGCGCAAGGGTCAGCAAGGCCAGTAAAGGTGGGGAAGAGTGGGAGCCAAGGAGTGAGCAGCGAGGTACTCAAATGAGAAAAGAGTTGTGTGGTGACACTCAGGCATCATTACTGGCTTGCTTGATGAAACTGTGCGCCCAGCCTGTTGCTCAGCTTTCCCATCAGTGAGACGTGGTACCTGACACCCACTGCCTGGAGGCAAAGCAAGTTTATCTGGCTCACAATTTCAGGGCATTCACACTGTGGGCAGCTGGCCCCAAGGTAGGAACTTCACGGCAGAGACATTGCTCAGTTCTCGGTGGCTAGGAAGTATGACAGGGGAGCAGTGCCAGAGAGGAAGGGGCCAGGGGCCATAAAGAGTGCCCAAGTTCACGCCTCCATGCCAACCCAGACACAGCTAGTAATTTGCTTCACTCATCTGTTTGGGGACCCCCAAAACAATCAAGATTGTATGTTGAATCTCATGAGCCACATTCAGCATTTAACTCGATACTCAATCACATCTCCTTAAACCATATTTAATCTCCAAAATATACAACAGTAAATTAGTAATTCTGGCTAACAGGTTGCAGCTCTCTTGCATAGAACAAAAATGCAGTAATACTTCCTCCACATCTCAATAGTCCAAGTATTTTTCAAAGGTCCAAGTCAAAATCTTGAACTTTTGAGGAGACTGAAAACAAATGCTTACCTGTGAATCCTTGTAAAAATCAAAACAAGTTACTTAATCCTAAGGAACAATGAAAAAACTTTCCCAATACAAAGAGAAAAAAAAAAAATTTAAAAAAAAAAAAATCAAATCAATGCAAAACCAGAACTCAGCAAGGCAAACATTACATTCTTTTTTTTTTTTTTTTTTTTGTTAGACATCATTTATTTGTTTGTGTTATGGCCGACTCAGCCTGCCCTGGGGGTGGGGCTGGCACAGCATGTGGGGCCTGGGATCCAGCTGCGGTCCCTGCGGTGGCCTAAACTTTCTGACACAGGCAAACATTACATTCTGTAGCTCTATGTCTGGCGTTTAGTGCACATGGTGGTAAGACCTGAGTTCAAGAAGCCACAATAAGATCCATGCCTCTTTCTTGAACTGGTTCTGCTTATAACTTGTAACTTTCTTCAGACATTCCACACTCTGGACATCTGACTTTCTGGGGTCTCCCCAGAACTTTTGGCTTCATTCCCACTGCTTCATACACTGCCTTCTCAGGGGCTCCTTCCTTTAAAATCTAGGTGGAAACCTCTCTGATCCCATAACTCTTGCATGCTGATAAACCCATCATCATATGGTTGAGGCCAAGATCTGCCTCCAGCAAGAGTAGTTTCTAGGGCCTTTGGAACCAGGGTTGCAGCCACCTTTGAATGCCTGGATGGCTGAGAACTCCAGAAAACAAATTCCTGATGAGGTCATTCTTGAGCAGAAAATCCAGGGATTCTCTTCTCAAGGGAAAGTTTATACTTCAACATCCTTGAGCTTGTAATAAGTGGGTCTTTTTCATTCCTGAGATGCTTGCTTGCTTGCTTTTATTTGTGGTACCAGGCATCGAACTCAGGGCCTTGCACTTGCCAAGTAGGCACTTAAGCCACTGAGCTATCTCCCCAGCCCCACCTGAGATACTTTATAGGCGTCTTTCCTCTTACCCTTGTACAAAGTGCTTGGTTTCTTTTTAATGGTGCTAACCCCTCCAGCAACCACACCTGCTTTGGCCCCAACTTTATATGCGATTCCTTTGGGAACAAAATGTAAGTTTTCAACTTTTTCTACTCAGCTTTTTGCACCTATGGTGCTGGTGGTGGTAGTGATGGTTTGGTTTGGGTTTTGGATTTTAGTGTTGAGGATGAAATCCAGAGCTTTGCACATGCTAGTCTGAGCACAGTTTTGGAGAAGGTGTGTGTGTGTGTGCGTGTGTGTGTGTGTGTGTGTGTGTGTTTACACATATACATACAAATAGACTGAAGGACATGGCAGAATACATACCACAAATACAATGATAAGCAGCCTTGTAGAAAGAATATAAGCATCAAATTAGAAAGAACTAGGCTGGCACACCATTATTAATATCTAATCTTACACTGAAACTCGATATAAGATTACACTAAACCTCCCTTGTTTAATGCTACAAGAATTGAAGTAGTAAAAATATAGGCTAGGCGCATGAGATAGATAGATAGATATAGATAGATAGATAGATAGATAGATAGATAGATAGATAGATAGATAGATAGTTAGATGATACACAATGTGCTCAATGAAAAGTAGCATTATTGTTATTATGCTCCATAAATCTTTTTTCTATGTATTTTGTACAGGGTCTACAGAGTCTCACTACAGACTTCAGACTCATAGTGATTCTCCTGTTTTCAGCCTCACAAGTGCCGGGATTACAGGTGCACACCACCAGACCCAGTCTCAAGCACTATCTCAGCATGCCCCGGGAGAGGGCCAGCACAGCAGGTTGGGGATTGAATCCCAGATGCTGTGCTCTGCCTAAGCAGGCACTTTAGTCCCCTGAGCTATCTGGCTGGCCCTTGTATTATTGTCATTATGAATTCAATTATGTGTACTTCTATTTACACACCATAGCTTCACAGTCATCCTTCCTAATCTTACATGACATAGACACAGAATAGTGGACCATGAGGCCTTCTGTCCTTAGGAATTCCCTTCTCACAATCAGTCAGAGCTGACAAGCCATGAGAAAGTTGTTCTTTCTTAGATGAGAACTAATCATTCCTTCCCAAAGAAAGATATGCACATTAACTTTTGTTAGCATATAAGAGATATATGCTGGATAGGAGTGAAACCACTCTAAAGCTGTAGTTTGGAAGTGATGATATCAGATCCAAAAGTAAAAGTGTTTCAAGTTCTTCAAGGGTCTCTAGGGCCACAGTTGGTGAGAGGGTCAGTGGGGACATTGGGTTTGGGAGAGGGGGATCACTTCCTCCATATGGCCAGTTCTCCTTCTCTATGCAAGCCTTTGACTCTACGTTGGATTTCACTGGAAGAAAGGGCTCCCAGTTTCACAAATATTTGAAATTCTTGCCCTAAATAGAACTAGAGGCCACCATGATCCTGTCACTACTCACTCTAGTCCCTTCCTCTATAATTCAACCAGTCTACAAATTTGATTTAAATAATCACTCAGATCAGACAGAAAATTAAACTATAAACAACTCATTGTTCAAGTGGTAAGTGGAGCTTTAAAATGAGATGAGAAAGTGTCACTGAGAGGTGACAGGTACCTCACAGCATTCACTTCTGAAGACACAAGTAGAGCTTACCTGGCTTCCCTTGTACACTGCCCTGTGCAGTAATGGATTTCCTCCTCTTCCGTGGTCCCCCTGTGCAATTAACTCTGGATTTCTTTTCAAATGTTCATAACTCATCTCACCCTTGAGAGAGAAACTCTCACACACTTTCTCTGGACCACGTTATTTCCATCATCTTTAATAGAAATCACACTTCTCAAATCCTAAAAAAAAAAAAAAAAAGGCTTCAATAATTTAGGTATTCATGTTTTCATAGCCAAATCTGTTGCTTTTCATTTCCTCTGAGAGTTGCTTTTCTCCATTAAAATGTCGTAAGATTTATGGTGTGTATCCATGAACAAGATGCTCTGTAGTGCTTCCTCATCCTTCTCGAGCGGGATCTGGGCAAAGCAGCAGGGTCCTTCACGCAGTTGATCTCTACTGCACAGGGAACGTGTGTGATCCCGGCTATACTGGAAAGGTGCAGTACTACTGACCAGGAAGGCTTAAGGGGCTCATGTGACTGCTTATGTCTAAAATCTCTGCAAGGTGAAGATTCTTTTAGCTTTCAAAATACTCACGAACTTCCACTAAAGAGCAACTATACATGTGAAATACAAATGCTGAAAAAAGTATATAATTACATGAAGACACTATTGATTACACCCCACTTTCTTAAGCACAAGAATACGTTTCTATATTCAGAAACACAGCACATATCTGAAAGTCATATGCATGTGAAATATACAGGCCATCTACAGTCAAGGTTTAACACAGCACAACCATAGATCTGTAGACTTTCCATACTAATGATGAGTCATCAAGAGATCTCCTTGAACTGCTGGTAGAGGAAGAGTCGGCCAGTCTCCACAGTGAGAGAATCCTGACTTCAATCAAGAGTCATTCTCTTGCCAGGTACATGAACATAGCCTGGATGACTTCCTGCTTTCTAATCTGGTAATTCCAATCTTAGGGTAAAGGTTTTGCACATCAGAATTAGATATTATAATGTTTGTCATATAAGTAATAATGGTTAATCACTGTATGGTCATTTGGAGACACATGCTGTACATTTGAAGACACACACTTGGGAAAGACAACCCCATGGAGTAGATGATGGTAATCAAGCAAATGCAGCCTGGCCCAGGGAATACTCTGAGGAGCCCAAATACCTGAGTGTCAATCTAGGCTCTGGACTCCACTTCCTTTTTTTAATGTATTTAGTACAGCGTCTACAGGGTCTCACTACACAGATTGGACTTGTAGTGATTCTTCCTATTTTCCAACTTCCCAGTTGCTGAGATTACAGGCACACACCACCATGCCCAGGCTCAATCACTGTCTCAGCATACCCCAGAGGTGGGGCTGGCACAGCAGTCTGGGGATCGAACCTGGGACCCCTGTGTCTACCTAAGCAGGCACTTTAATCTGCTGAGATATCTGACCAGCCCAATGGACTCCAATTCCTGCAAGCTGCATAGTCAGTAACAATTTACTTAATTTCTCTTATGATTTTTTTTCTCATTCATCAAAAGGGGTAATAATATAGTCCTCACTTTCTAGTGATAATATTTGACATGGCACTAAGAATATATTCTGACTATATAAATGCCAGATCCTGTTATTTTATGGGTGAGGAACTGGATTCAGGAAATTAATTGGTTCAAGGCTGCAAAGTTGCTACAAGGCACAAGTAGGGCTGTAACTCAGACCTATCACTCTGATATACACTGCATAGGCACTGGCTTTCCGCAACGAGATACCTGCTTATTCCACTACTCCCCTCTACATTAAACTCTCTGGGGTAGTCATGAAGAACAGGTAGCTCAATCTAAGAAGTAGGAAGCTATCGTGATGCCAGTAATAAGCCAGTCATACCAGTCAGCTTTCCATTGCTGAACAAAATCCTTCACTACACAACTTACAGGAGAGAATGTAAATTTTGGCTTATGGCTTCAAATGTTGCAGTCCATGGTTTGCAGGCTTGAAGGCAGAAATGTCATGGCAGAAAGGCTGGCAGAGAAAGCTACTCAACACAATGCGTCCAGGAAACAGAGCACAGTGTGAAGAACCAGAAAGGAGGGTCTGGGAACCAGATACAGGTACCCCAAGGCCACACCTCCATGCTCCACCCTCTTAAACTCAACCCCTCTTCTTGAGTTTCTATTCCTTCTGAGTAACGGCACCACATTATAATGTCATGGACAGATTAATCCATCCATCAGGTTACTTCCCTTCCTATCCCATCTCCTTTTACTCCAGTCAAGGAGACAATCAAGATTATCCATCGCAAAGACTTCCAAGAGAACTACTGCACCCCATTCAGCCAGTGGGTCTCTGAGATTTGGGTGACAGGATATTAAAGAAGAAATAAGATGCATAGAAAAAAGCTGGGCCTGTGGGGGACCTGACTTCTCTGATGGAGAGGCAATGACAACACAGGGCAGTCTGCATCTTTATTTATGCACAGTAAAAAGGGGGGAAGTATGTGAAGGGGCTGAAAGTGCAAGGTCTCAGGATTTTGCTGAGAACACTGAAGTGAACCATGCTCAGAGCTCTCTGCTGTAGTTAACAGGCAGGAGCACCAAGGCCAGATACCTGCTGGGCTGGCTCTGCTCTAGACCCAACAGCTTGTTCACATGGCTGGCCTCTGGCTCAGCCACTCCCCAAAGGCTCTAGGTGCCTCTTCTAGGACATGAGGCACTTAGAACAAAAGAAGTAACCTAGATTTTCAAACTCCTGTCTTCTTCACTGGCTGCAACCCACAGTACCTAAAAGCACACAAGCACATAGAGACAATAAATGCCAAGTCTGACTCCTAAAATTTCCTCCTCTGAGTCACTATTGTCAAGTCTCCCTTGTGGTAGACTGAGACAATGATCCAGAATCCTATTCCTGGATATTCATCCAAAGGAAACGAATGCCCTGGCAATGAGATGCCTGACCTCCATGTCCATGGCTAGCGCAGCCACTATAGCCAAGACATGGCCACAACCTAAGGGTTTGAGAGCTGATGGAAGGAGGATGGAGATGTGGTGCATATACACAGTGAAATACTAATGAGCCATAAAGAATCAGCTAGGTGTTGTGGGATACACCTATAATCCCAGCATGGGGGTGGGGGAGCTGAGCACCATGAGTTTGAGGTCAGCCTGGACTACACAGCGATTTCATGGCCAGCCTGAATGACATAGTGAGACCCTGTCTCAAAACACAAAACAAAAACTTTAAGAATTTAAAAAAGAAAGAAGGCTGTCATTTGCAACATGTATAGAACCAGAGAGCTTTATGTGAAGCAAAATAATCCAGGCACATAAAAAGAAGCTCTGCATAGCATCCCTCAGTTGTGCACTGTGAAAGAGCCGACCACTCAGCAGAAGGAGTGGGACAGGGGTTACCAGAGACTGTGGAGAGCAGACAAGCACAGGAAAGGGAAAATTGGCCAACAGGTACGAAGTTACAGTTAGAAGCCAGAAGTCGTGGCGAGCAGCCTGACCATACGTACTTACAATCTGCTGCATATTTCAAATAAGCCAGAATAAAAGATTCTGATCGTTTGCCAAAAAGAAATGACAAGGAGACAGATAGCTTGTCTTGTTGTTAACACTACTACCCCAAAATATCACATAGTATCCCACAAATATGTGTAATTCTTATGTTCTAATTAAAAATATTTTAAGTTTCCCTTGGGGTGGAGCCCACTTACACAGGTTTTTGCATCTTTCCTGTTTCATCCGTTTACTTACACAGAGATTAACCAACTACATTAATTGGTTGATTACACAAGGAGAGTACCCTGCCGTGCCACCAGGTGGGATGCAGGTACAGGCTGCCCCATCTGGGTTGAAGCCAATCCCATGCTCTAGGTGCAAGGCCCAGAAATGGGATGAAACCCTCCCTCTGTTCCTCACTTGGTGTTCTGATCCCTAGTGACTTACTCTAAAATGCACAGCCCAATGTTTGCTGCTGCAAACATGAAACAGAAATGGAGAGCCCAGCCTTCAGTGTTTTTTATAAGATTTTCTCACATGCAGTTGCACCCCTTAACTTCACCTACAGCTCTCTCTTAATGATTTCATTCTGCTAACTTAGCCTGGATACATAGCTTTCCTCCAGTATAACAGTATTCACTTCACTGACTCTTTCTTCACTGAGACTTTCTTTTCTCCATGTGTACGTGTGTAGAGATGTGTGTGTGTGTGTGTGTGTGTGTGTGTGTGTGTGTGTGTGTATTACCCAGGCCCTTCCCACTGAGCTACATCCCCACTCCTTTAAAAAAACAATTTTTTAGACAGACCTCCCTAAGTCTCTAGGCTGGTCTCACATTTGAAATGCTCCTGCCTCAGCCAACCCACCCAGAATCCTGGGATTACAGGCATGTGCCACCATACCTAGCCAAGGCTTTCTATTTAAATCTGACATCAAAGTACCGGAAATTTCCAAGGTACAATAGACCAGAAGCTCAGTGAAGTCCTCAGGGACCACATCATGTAATACAAAAACTAAATTCTGACCATATGACCCCAAGACCCACACATTCCTCAACCACTATACCTCCAAAAATTACTTAAGAGCTTTGAGACATTGCTTTTCACAATGCTCCAGAGATTTAAAGGTGAAATTAGCCTCGAGCTTATACACACACACACACACACACACACACACACACACACCCCAGAAACTCTCATTGCTTGAGCAGTATCTTCTTCTGCCTCATATCTGCTTCCTGGTTCATGTTCTGAGGGCCTCCGTATGCCAAGACTGTCACTAAATACAGCCAGTGGACAGGCATGTCTGCAGCAAGCAACAAAGAGCCCTGAATGGCAGGCCAGGGCCCCTTTATCACTCAACTGTCAATACAAGCATTAAAAAAAAAAACAATTCTGTCAGAAACGCATAATACTCTCTGCCAAACTGCAAAAACTAAAACTGGTACAAAGAGAATTTCCAAGTTTTCAAAAGGTCATTATGAACAATAGCATTTTTTTTAAACTATTAAAAAACTACTGCCACTAGTCCTTGAAACAAGTTGAAAGACAAAACAAGTTGCAATGAAAGCCCTTCAACTGGGGTGCCTGGTCAGCTACTGCTCACCAATGTGGCCCCAGAGGCAAACTTCTGTCGCCTGTGCTGGCCTTTGAAGCTTGGAGAATTTTCCTTTGATTAACTAGCTTCTGGTACAGGGCTCCATAGTATCCCGAGGGCCAGCTCTGAACTTGGGACAATGAGGTCCAGGACCACATCCCACAGGCAGGCCATCGGAAGGAGCTACGCAGATGTACCCAATCAGGACCTTCTCTAAAGAAGCGCCAGGATTGAACAATTTCAAAATAATAGGCAGGGAGTCAGCAAAAGATTCAGTCAGGCAAAGTGATTGTCTCCTTGGTACACATGCTCAGAACAGTGGCAAAATTTTATTTTGCATTTAACTTTTTGTCTTTTTGAGATAGGGTCTCACAATGCAATTCAGGCTGGCCTTGAGCTCACTTTTGTAGATCAGGATGATCTCAAACTCTCACCGATCCTCCTGCCTCAGCCTCCCAAGTGCTGGAATTATAGTCATGCGTCACTTTGAACTTTCTGTTTATATGTGCAATGATTAAATCAAACCTCTCATTCAAAAAAAAAAAAAAAAATGGCTGATAGGGCCAGCCAAATAGTTTATCAAATTAAAGCACCTGCAAGCAGGTGTAGGGACTAGGGGTTCGATCCCCAGGTCTGCCATGCCAGACCCATCCCCGGGGTGCACTGAGATGACAATTGAGACTGGGCATGGCAGCACACGCCTGTAATACCAGCTCTTGGGAGGCTCTAATTAGGCAAATCACTATGAGCTACGAGTCCGATCTAATAGGCCCTGAACACCCTGTAGATCCTTCTCTAAAGTACGAAAAAAAAGCTGACAAGTCAGTAACTATTGTTTTTGATTATACAATACATGTGCAAGTTCTCTATAATCACTGAAGAGTTTTGAAGTTAGCTTCATCCAGTGGGACATGGTGGTACACGCCCATAATTCCTACACTCTGGGAAGCTGAGCCAGTAGGATCACAAATGTGAACCCTGCCCGGGCAACTTAAATAAGGACCTGCCTCAAAATAAAACAGTTAAGAGGGGATGGGGATGTAGCTCTATGCAAAGGTTCTGCATTCAATCCTCACTACCACGACCATCCCAAAATTACTTCACTTATCTGGAGTCTACAGAGCCAATGACTCTTAAAAGGAGTTAAGCAAAAACATCTGTTGTAATCTTATATGGCGGCAGGTTTGCAGACAGCTCACTTTGCAAACACAGTATAGCTGGTCATTGGACAATCTGATGTTCTTGTCAGTACTCTGGCTTTAGATAGGTGAGGATTTATTTAAAGAGCTACACGAGGTCCCTGATGTGGTTTGCACCTAGGTGACCCCCAAAGCCTCAAGCAGTCATTGGACCAACTTCTAGAGTTTGTGATTAATTCATGGTCCAAGGCTGAGATTATGGGTGTGAGTGCTGCTGGGATTATGGAAATGAGTGCTACACCCACCCAGAAAGCAGTATAAGGGAAGGACAGGGGCTTGCCTCTGCTGCTGCTGCTGCTGCTCCTCCCTTTTGCCTTTGCTCTTTGATGGTTTCCACCAACATGAACAGCTGCCCTCTGCCACATCCTGCTCTGCCTTAGAGTCAGCAGAGCATGGCCTGAAACCTCCACTAACTGTGAGCTAAAATAACTTTTCCTTCCTGAATTTTGAGTGTTGGGTATTTTGTCCCAGCAATGAGAGAAGAGTAACTGAGACTCTGTCACTCTGTTAAAAGAAAATAGAGGACTAGGGAGATAGCTCAGTGGAATAAGTGCTTGCATGGTGAGCTCAAGGTCCTGAGTCTGATCCATGATACCAGAAAGAAAGAAAGAAAGAAAGAAAGAAAGAAAGAAAGAAAGAAAGAAAGAAAGAAGGAAAGAAAGAAAATAGAAACAAGTGTAGGGCCTAAACAAAGCAGATGACTGAGAGCAGATGATTGGTAGCTTCCTACCAAGTTCCTCCAATGTTTTTAATAACCAAAAAGATTAGCACCATCCCACAATCT
>PVKN010019746.1:0-16250 GCA_004027915.1 Capromys pilorides | reverse complement strand
CGAGTGCAGGTGTCTGTCGGGGAGAGGGGGTGCACGGCAGTCAGTGGCAAAGCTCTGGAGCCCGGATAATCACGGAGACGGTGACCCCTGGGGCTTTGCACCTGGGTGGTGGGCAGTCCCTGCCGATACCCTAATAAGAAAGGATTAAGGCGTGGTCACAGAGGAAGGGCGGGAGACTGGGAAGCCTTATTCCCGGAGCCACATTGTCCCTTGGGACCCTTTTCCAACATCTAATAGCGCCGGGGAGGGGCCTTTACAAATGACCCCGGGATGTGTGTGGGAACAAGAAAATGGAAAAGGGGAGAATTTGAGGTTAAAAGAGAATCTTTGGGCTGTAGAGAAAACTCCGAGCTCCCTCCCCCCTCTAACCCCAGGGCCCATCCTACCTGGAAGAGGGGTTGGGTCCCCACATCAGTGAAGATGACAGCACCTGTGCCAACCTCTGGCACATATCATCACGTTTTACACATGGGGAAACTGAGGCTTATAAACAAACGATGAGGTCGGGATCTGAGCTGGACTCCAAACCCCACAACCTTAGTCTCCCACTCCCCTCTTCCCAGGAGATGAGGGGCTGAGCCTGGGATTCTGCTTAGGCCTTTTCTCCTGCTCTGCTCTAGACCTGCTCTCCAAAGCTTTAGTTCTGTCCCTGCTCCCCGCACCCCTGTCCCTTTCTTCCTTGCAGAAACTGGCTCTGAATTCCCTGAAGCCCCTATCCCAGCTGATGGAGCGAGACAGGGCTGGTCCCTGTGTCCAGCGCCCCACCTGTGGCAATAAAATTGATGGGGGAGGGGGGTTACCTCCAATCCACACGTATCTATTAGGCATCAGGGGTTTTTATTATTTTGTTCTGAGACTTGAACCCCGTGCCTTATATCTTTGCTGGGCAACCACTTTACTCATTTTTATTTTATGTATTTATTAGAGGAGATTGACCCTAGGAAGCGCTAAGCTACAACCCTGATTCTTTTTTTTTTTCTTTTTTCACTGATGATTGAACCCACGACCTTTGCACTGAGCTACATAACTGGCCCATTTCTTAATATTTTATTTTGACATGGGGTTTTGCTGAATTGCTCAGGCTGGGCTTGAACTTTCAATCCTACTTACTAAAATACACATGCACACATGCACGCGTGCACACACACACACACACACACACACATACACACACACACCACCTAGTAACCAGGCCTCGTCTTGTGCTAAGCTCTTTCCTAGGCACTGGGAGCATTGTAGCAAGGCAAACACATAAAAGCCCCCTTTGAGGGACAGATATTGATGGATATGGCAAACTTTTTTTCAGGCTTTGAAAGTTGAATGTCAAAACACAGCTGAAGTGAAGCAATTCACCAGAAAAGAAAGGAACATGCAATACACACGCAAGAGTGGTTTGTCAGTATTTGGCTCTCGCCTAGAGGCCAGCTAGCTGTATGGCCTACGCCAGGCTCTGCTCCCACTCTGCCTCAACGTCCTTCTTGAAGCCAGGGAAGTCTCACTAGGAGTAACGCCTATAAAGATGCTTAGAATCTCGGTGCATAAAGGGTTTAACTGGTGTCTGTGTGTAAGAAGATGCTGGCTGTCAACAGCTCCACTCTTAGAGGATAGTGCCGGGCTGAGACTGTGTATAGGGTAATGTCACTGCCTCCGAGCTCTGTGACCTGCTCACCTACCTTGCTCTGCCCTGCCCACTTCCTGATGAGCTATGTGATGGGGTAACATGCAGCTGTCCTGCTCACACTCAGATGCCATCTTTTACCATCCTAGATGCAGCCTGGGCCAGAGCCCAGAGGTCAAGCTGGGAGCAGCCCTGGAGCTGTTACATCTTCAAATCTTCTAGCATCTCAGAGTCTCTGCTCAGAACCAATCCATCCTATTCTGCCCTGGGACATAGACCCAACATTCTGTACAGGCTAATGGGACCCTCAGAATGTCTAGAGCGGGGAAGCTCATCCAAGGACACAGATGTGACCTAGGAGCTGGGGCTGGGGCCTAGGGATTTAGAATTCTAAGTCCAACAATTTCTTTTTCTTTTGTCTTTTTGAGACAGGTCTCGCTATGCAGTTCAGGCTGGCCTTAAACTCACTTTTGTAGCCCAGGCTGGTCTTGAACTCACACTGATCCTCCCGCCTCAGCCTCCCAAGCACTGGGATTGTGGGTGTGCACCACCACGCCTGGCTAGTCCAACAATTTCTACACTGTACCCTTTGCTGGGCCTGAGGCCTTTTAATCCAGGAGTCCAGATCCAGCTGCAGAGCCTGGTTCTCTCACCTTGAAATTGGTTGGGCTGGGACTATTAATACAAAACCTAGAGCTCAAAGGGGACTTTGCAAGGAGCACGAGTGAGCTGGACTGTGAACCAGCACTCAGAGATCCCTGAGTGGCCACAGGAATGCTAACTCAGCTTCCCACCATGACGTGGCCTCCGTCACTGGCAGGCTGGGGCTGAGCCTTGCGGTCTGTTTGTTGTTTTTTGGTGTGGTTTCTTCCCCCACCCATTTGTGGCAATGTCCTGACTATTAAAGTGGGGTTTGGGGCAGTAGATTGGAATTTTATTCCCAACACTGCTGTGTGACCCTGAACAAATCACTTGGCTCTCCGATCCTCAGTTTTCTCATCTGTAATATGGGCTAATGTTATATACTTTGCAGGATTGCCCAAGGGCCAGCAAGATCATAAGTGATCTCTCAACTTTGGGCTTCTTCTTGTTGATTGCTGTAGAAAAGTGTTCTGGGTACGGAGTTTCCATGTGGAGCGGGGGTGGAGTAAAGACCTTGTTTAGGGTGCAAAGCCGAGACAGAAGGAGAAACCCTGGTTTAAAGGTCTAAATCCCCTGCTGAGTGACCTCAGCTCAGTCACTCTGCCTCACAGGGGGTCCTTGGCACCCTTCCACAATGCTCACCATGCAAAGAATACTCGCCAGATTCTTCTGCCCCTCCTCCACCACTCCCCAGCATTCCGTAATTGCTCCCGGGAAAGCTCCATGCTTCAAGTTTTCCGTGCTGCAACTCTCAGCCTCACTGTGGCATGAAATCAATTGTTTGCATTTAATTGGGCTTCTCAAATGAAGGGGTAAAATTTGAGATGCGGATGGGGTGGAGGGGGAGAGGAGGAAGAAGTTAAACCAGATGTGTTTTTGTTTAACTACAGGACAGTGGTTAAACTGCCCCAAATATTACCACCGTTCTTTCTGAATTCCAGTAACCAGGAGTTGGGTTTCATGAAAAATTGTAGTGTTCTTTCCTGGCTGGTGTGGAGCTGCCCTCCCGCTATTATTATTATTACTATTTTACATTCATCTGAGGCCACAGAGTACTGGCTGGAGGGAAGACCTCATAGATGCTTAGAATTTCCGAGCTGGCAGGAAGGCCTTTGTTAGCTGGTGCTGCCAGCTGGCAGCTTTGCAGACCAAGGAGACTGAGGCCCAGAAGGGGTAAGGGGCTTTGCCCAAGGGCATGCAGTTTAGGGTAGGAAACCCTTCTGCCTCTAAGCTCTTATCACCTTTCCAAAGGCAGCCACCCCAGAGTGTAATGTGTGTCATTTCCACAGCGCATCCTGAGCATATCTCATTTTTAAAAAGAAATAAGTGCGCAAGGGTGGATACAGAGGGTGTGGGTTGGTTTAAATACTTGAGCTGTTGTTATGCCGTTTGTGTCACTTCCTCTCTCTGAGCCTCGGTTTCCTCATCTGTAAACCCAGATATCTAACAAGCAGGAGAAACCTGGGCATGTGGTGCACACCTGTAATCCCAGTACTGCGTGAGGCTGAGGCAGGAGGACTGGAAGTTTGAGCTCAGACTGGGCCATTTAGTGATTTAGAGAGATCCTGTCTTGACATAAAAATAAAGAGTGGGACATAGCTCAGTGCAAAGGACCTGAGTTCAATCCCCAAAACAAAAACAACACGAAAGTTTGAATGAAAAGGGAATTCCCTAAGACTTAGAATGAGCCTAGAGTTCACTGGGCCCCAGACACATGTGGCCTACTGAGTTCTGAGGTGCGGCAGGTTGGCCATGCACTGCCCTTCCAGAGCTGCATGGAGTGGGGGTAGGGCCACTGGCTCCTCTTTGGACAGGAAAGCTTCAATTTAGTGGCTGGTGCTG
Source organism: Capromys pilorides (assembly GCA_004027915.1). Classification (NCBI taxonomy): domain Eukaryota; kingdom Metazoa; phylum Chordata; class Mammalia; order Rodentia; family Capromyidae; genus Capromys; species Capromys pilorides. The sequence continues at coordinate 12,148 of PVKN010019746.1, read as the reverse complement.
TCCAGCTAGGTGGTTTTATTTTGCATAAAGCCATCGGTTTCTGGCTTCTGTAGGACGATCAGGAGATGTGGCAGTATTGGGCCCCATTCTTGGCCAGTCACGATGCCAGGGATGAGTGGCAGCCGCTCCGTCCTCCTTATCACCGTCGCTAGCGCAGCACCCTGGCATCGCCTGCCTTCTTGGTTTGCAGTTTCTGAGTCTTATGTGAGTGAGTGCAGGAGGCGAGAGTGGGAAGTAGAGGGCTCGAGACTTCTGGAGATGACAGGCCATCAGCCTGTGGTGCTCACCAAAAGGCCCGCCAGGGCTGGGCCCACTGTGTGCATCTTGGAATGCGCATCTCTGACTGAGGAGCCTGGTGGTTAAACACTGCACTTTGGAAAAAGAAGGTGCCCAAGGTGCAGGAGTCTACACAGTCTGTAGAATAAGCCATGTTGGGGAGGGCCAGCCAAATAGCTCAGCAGTTTAAAGTACCTGTTTAGGCAGACGCAGGGACCAAGGTTTGATCCCTGGCATGCCAGGCTGGCCCTGTCCCTGGGGCGCACTGAGGCAGGGCACGGTGGCACGCACTTGTAATCCCAGTGCTTGGGAGGCTGAAAACAGGAGGATCACTACGAGTCCCTGTAGACCCTGTACTAAATACATTAAATAAAACAAAACATGCTGGGGTACAAGGAGAGCGCAGGAGTCACAGTCCCTGACGGTAACCACAGGTCCCCTGCTCTTTGCACCTGTGCAAGAGTTCAGGATGTGCTGAATGGGAGGTGCCATCCTGTAGTGATACTGGGTCTTGGCCCTGACACACCCCACCCTCTGTAGCTTTGTGATGTAGGAAACTGAGACTCGGAGAGCAGCGGACACCATGGGTTCACCCTTTGTCACCCTGCCCAGGACCATGGAGGAAAGAAAGAGGATGGAAGTTTATTTAGGAGGAATAGTTCCCCAGGGGCCTTTCTCTATTGACCTGCTTCTGAGACCTTTCCTCCTTTTCCTCCTCTTCCTCCTCCTACGTCTCATCTCAGTGACTTTGAGGCTCAGGGGAACGAAGTCTATCTGGCTGGGTCTGCAAGCTGCTGGACAGAGCTCAGCAAACATTTCATGGGCTTTAAAGAAGTCTGAGGGCCTCCCAGATAGCTTGGTGGATTAAAGCTTGGTGGATTAGGTAGATGCAGGGATCGGGGTTCGATCCCCCCCACAATGCTGTGCTGGCCCGCCCCCTGGGGCCCGGACTGAGACTGGGCATGTTGTCTTCCGCTGGTAATCCCAGTACTTGGGAGGCTGAAAATAGGAGAATCACTACGAGTCCAAAAGTCTGTAAGGGGCCAAACCAGATTGCTTTTATTTGGAAAACCATAAATGTGACTTTCTAAGGCTCTGTCCTGTGGCTTTGTTTGGTGGTGCTGAGGGTCAAACCCAGGGCCCCACATAACTGCCAGCCCCCTGTGGCTTCACTCTGCCACCTTCTCCGGCCACCTCTCCCTGTGGGCAAGAGGGCAGGGTGGCACGTCACCGCTGTTGGATAAGGCTGCTTTGGATCTCTGTCCTGGAATCCCTTACTTGGGCTTTTTGTTAATTGTTCCTAAACTGCTGCAGGCTTGGCCTCTGAGGGTCACCTGCCTCTTTGTCCCTCTGCCTAACCCCACCAGGACCTGCCTGTCTCTTCCTAGGTAGAGTGACTCACATTCCTGCCTGTCACTGGTCTGGGAAGGACACGTCTCTGTTGATTCTGGGTCCCAGTCCCCTCCCCATTCCTTCTGCTCCATTCTATCAGTCTCACAAAGTGCCACCAACTTGTCCCACCTCACCTACGGTGACAAAGTTAAACCACTTGGTGTGAGGCTGAAGACCTTGCCTGCAGTTGCCCACTTGGTCCTGTGGCAGGTGCCACCAACCCCACACTGCAGAGGGGAAACTGAGGCACAAAGTCCCCCAGCTAGGGAGTGAGAAGCATATGTCTACCTGTACCATGGCTGACCCACTTCCTCCGGGCTGCTTCCTTCTCTGAGACATGAATGACATTGGCTATCTTCCCAGAAGCTTCTTATTTATTTTGAAATACTCGAATTCAGTAATCTGTAGTTCAGATCAGTTAACCTGGGACTGGGGAGATGGTTTACTGATGTAAGTGCCTGCCTGGCAAGCATATGGTCATGAGTGCGATCCCTGGTACCAAAAATAAATAAATAAATAAATAATAAATAAATAAATCAGTTAACCTATCAAGATGTCAAAAATAATCAGGGCTCTTCTCCATAGCATGTTCAAGCCTTTGCCTTAATCATCTGAGCACTAAAAAAAATAAAACTATTTCACTGTTACTATTTTCCTCTTGACCCATTGTCATAATTAACACGGAAGGGCTTATTGTGTGCCAGGAACTGAGCTAATTGCTCGGAAGGATTTATTGCACTTAACTCGACGTTCTCTCCATTTTATAAAGGAGGAAACAGAGGCTCAGAGAAGTTGAGTAACTTTCTCACGGTCACACAGCCAAAGTGCAGGTGAGATCCTAATGTAGGTCTCATGAGCAGGTTAACATTGGGACTCAAGTTTGGTTCTATATGTTGCTTTCAGTTGAACCATCTGTTTCTGTAGCCCATGATGAGGGAGTGGGATTCTCAGGAGGAGGCCAACATGGGTACTCCATTGTGGGCAGTGGGATCTGTTGTCCCAGACAATAGGTCTCAACCTGGACATTGCTCCTTCTAGTCTGGAAGGCAGTGATAGTTGTTGCCGGAAGCATTCTCAAGTATCTAGAGGGGCTTGGGTCTTAGTCCTGTTTCGAGCTGTGTGGCCTTAGGCAAGTTCCCTTTCCTCTCTGGGCTTGTAGTTTTCCTTCCCAGAAACCATTGCTTATGTGAGTGAGGCAAGGCCTCAGGATTTTAGTTCACAGGTGGCAATGCTGGCCTGTGTACTACCTCTCCCATCCTACACCCATGCCAGACATCACTAATCAACTACTACTCTTTCCCTCTGAAGCACTTCCAAATGCAATATGGTGTTCCAGGCAGCTATTAGCAACTAGTTAGCCTTGTCATGTAGGATGAAAGGCCCTCCCAGAACCAGATCAGATTTAGTCACTGTGCAGATGGAGAGTGGGGAGGGGACAGTCCCAAGGAGTGCTCCGGTTAGTGTCATGGCACTCTTCAGTCTTCCTGGTCTGGAAAGCTGGAGGGACGCTGCCCTAGGCTGTGTCAGGACTTGCCTCTGGTGTGGGGTGGGGACAGCTGTGCTCCATGCTCCCTCTCCATGGGGAGCTGGTTTCTGGGCCTGGCCCCTGCCCAGCTTAGAAGAGTGACAAGGCTGGTTTCAGGTTCTGCTAGAAAGAGCAAGGCTGGGCCAGGGAGATAGCTCAGTAGAATAAGCGCCTGTCTGGCAAGCGCAAGGTCCTGAGTTCAATACTGAGTGCTGAAAAAAAAAAGACTGAGGCTTCCCCCTCTCCCTTCTTCATAATGACATCAATGGTAGGAATAATAATAGCAGTAACAGTGATCCGCGTTTGCTGTGCATTTCCCCCAGCCTCTCTGCTAGCTTTGTATCCATCCACATGTTTAATCCTTCTCACAGTCCAGGGTTCGGGTGCAGCATGTCACCCACGTCCCCGCAGCCTGCAAGTGGAGGAGCTGCAGTCTGAGTTCCCATCTGTCTAGCTGGGTCTTGCTCTGCCTTGCTCTCCCCCAGTGCCCATCCCTGTTTCTCTGTCATGCCTGGGACCACCTTCGCCCATGTAAAGTGTGCCTCCATCCGCAGAGCCTTCCTTGGTTTTGTGCTGGGATGGGATCCAGGGCTTCATGCACGCCAAGCACATGCACCACTCACTGCACCCCCAGCTTGGTGCATCCCCCCTTTTGCTGGAGAGAGTTCTACAAATAGCATCTGAGTTTTTGCTGACTGGAAAACCGTGGCTCGGAGAGGGTGAGTGGGGAGGCTGGGTCACATGGAGTTCCCACCTGCTAACTGAGCCTGAACAGATTGCCAAGGGGCTGGGGTGGGGGTGTCCTCTCAGCTGGGGTGAGGCTGGGCCTGCCCCAATAAACTGAATAGAGCCACACTGCTTCCTGTTTTAATAGCCATGAGGCACTGGAAGAGTCACTTTAACACACCCAGCCTCTGATTCCAGGTTCCTATCATTCCTTCCAGGGCTTTGGGGGGCCCCAGGGGGGGGAGGACTGGAGATTGAACCGATCTACATCCCCAATCCTTTTTACTATTTTATTTTATTTTTGAGACAAAGTCTTGCAGAATTACTGAGTTGCCCAGGATGCGCTCAAGTTTGCAGTCTCGGTGCTGGGCTTACAGGTGCGCCTCACCACACCCAGCTACTTTTCAGTTTTTAAAGCTATTTCTTATTCATGAACTCACTGAACCTTGTTTGTTTTCTCTGTTTTGAACTTGTTGAACCTTAAAATAACCTGATAAACTATTATCCTCACTTTACAATGGGACAACCTCGTCTCAGGAGGCAAACCAATGACAAAACCAGCCCTCAGACTGGTATCAGGGTCCCCAGCCAAAGGGTTTCCCCAAGGATTTACCTGTCGCATCTCGACTTTGGTACCTGCCGGGGCCTGTCCCCTGCAGTGGAGTTCCTGCCTGCATGGCCAGTTGGCATCGCGGCAGCTTCTTCTAGATGTTGCCCTGGGATCCTGAGCCCTTTGTAACCTGATCCTGCACCTTGCATCCGACCAGAGTTCCCAGAGGGCAGGGCCCCCACATGTGTCATCCGTGGGTCTGTCTCTTGGCGGGCATGGCCTTCACAGGAGTTCAGTGACTTTCAGGCTGATGGGAGGCTGTGCACAGGACAGGGTTTTCCTCAGCCCAGCTGGGCACAGTGACCTGGGAACGTCCGTGAAGCCTGTGGCCCAGGCTGGCCACTCTTCCCAGCCTCCACAGGTCCCTTCCTCTCTAGCGAAAATACCAGCCCCGAAGAGCTTTGTCAGTGACTGGCAGCAGGACAGGCCAGTCTTGCTAGAAGGGTGGGTTTCTGGGCTGGCGGCACAGGCCTTCCGGCAGGTCTGAACTCCACCAGCGCCAGACCTCTGACCAGGACTTCTGTCCGTTTTGCTCACAGTAGCTGCAGTCCCAAACAACCAGAGGCGTCCTCCCTTCCTTCTTTCCTTCCTTCTTTCTTTTTTTTGTACATGGTAGCAAAAAGTTACATATTTGGTTCTAATTCTGTGGTTGTTTGGGGTGGTACTATTCACCTAGAGCTACATCACCAGCCCTTTTAGGTGTCGTTTGTTTGTTTTGAAGCAAGAAAGTAACTAAAAACAACTAAGTAGCTGTGTTGGCCAGGCTGGACTCAAACTTTCGATCGTCCTGCCTCAGCCTCCCACGTATATATTATAGCTATGTGCAACTATGCCTGGTTACTTCATACATATTCATTGACTGGATGAATACGTGTAGAGAGAAACACCTCATAGGGTTGTATAAGCTGTGTAATTTCTGTACCTCAGTTTCCCTAGGTGTCAAATAATAGCTCCATGAGAGGAATTCAAGAATAATTGATATATGTATCCATATATGTTTAAGTTTTAGCTCTTTCATGGACCCGGCTTTGTTCTAAGTATTTTGTATAGATTTATTCACTTATGCCTTACAGCTAGGGCTCGGGGAGGTTAGGTACGTGTCCCCTAGGTTCCACAGTTGCAAATAGTTTAGCATCTCTCAGAACACAAATGTCTCAAGCAGCATAGGACCCTTGCCAAAACCTCCCTGTGCCCCAGAGCCCTGCTGGGATCCAGGGGTCAGAACACACAGGGACATAAGTAGGTGAGATACGTTGCCTCAGCCTGTGAAACACCGCCAAGAATGTAACATGCCTCGTCCAGCATGGCACACATGGTGGGTCTTGTGACTGTCATCCGAGGAGCAGGCAGCAGTCGTGGCCTGCATACGAGCTGCAGGAAGGAGTCCTGTCGGCCAGAGCTAAGCAGGAGAGCCTTCAGAGAGAAAGGATAGGGTGCCGAGCACTGCCGTAGCCGTCTCTGCTGTGTGCGTACGGCCGATTCCTGAACTCCTCCGGTCAGCCCGGGAGGTAGGTACTGTTGTCCTAGTTCCTGCTCGAGGGTAGAGGGGCAGGCTCAGGTGTGCACTCGTTCTCCAAGGAAGGACTGGTAAGCAGTGGACCTGACTCTGCGCCCAGCTACTTCCTGTAGGATTCAGGAAGCTTCCTTCTGGGAGTTCCTGGTGCCCTTCTGGGCTGGCCTGGGCAGGTAGGCTGGGATGCAGGCACACGAGTGTATGCGAGTGTGTGTGTGTGTGTGTGTGTGGGGTTTCCCCAGTCTTCCCCAGGCCTCTCCCATATCACATCTTGAGGCTGCACCCAGAGAGAGGTTTCTAGGAAGAGAGATCATCTATCACCTCCCTGTGCTGGGGCAGCCCCTGCCTGTTTCAGCTTCCTAATTTCCTGGTCTTATCCGGGCTCACAGGACCCGGATTACACCCCTCCAAGATGGGGGAGGGCTTCACGGCTCTGAACAGAGACCGTGTAATCTGTATTATATAGAGGCAGAGACAAGGCTGTGTCAGGTTAATAACGTTGTCATAGTTACTTTCTTGTTCCTGACACGGTTCCTAACACAACATGCACGACTTGAACGAGGAAAGGTTAATTTTGGCTCACAGTTGGTAGGGGCTTCAGTCCCTAGCCGGCTGGTGACAAGGCAAGGAGCAAGAGCTTGTGGCGCGGTGCGGGGAAGCAGAGAGCGAGCAAGGGGAGGGACCCTTCCAGGCCACGCCCCCGTGGCCCAGGCCCTCCAATCAAGCTTCACCTCCCAGCATCACATTCAGCTGTAAACTCCTCAGGTGAATTTATAATTCACCGATGAGCATCACGCCCCCGCGATCCAATCAGGTCCCAAGCCCCATCTGTGAGTGTATGGGCTTTTGGAGAACACCTAAACATAAACCGCAGACTTGGTAAAGGTCCGGAGCCAGTGTTGGCACTGACATTTGAATCCAGAACCTGGGACCCCTCCTTCCTCCTTCCCAGACTGGCTCTGAGCAGACTGGTCTTGGCCTCGGTGAGGGAGAGGGCAAGAACCAGGCCTGGACCCTTCAGCCTTAATCTGTTTACTAATAACGGCGGTGTTCTTCACCAAAGCCCGCAGTATTTCACGAATCTTCTCTTGTCTGACCCTCCACAAAGGGGGGACACTGGAATCCCTGTGTTAACAGGGGACAGGAAGGGACGCGTCTATGGTCATGTAGCCCTCAAGTGGTTATCCAGGGTTGAACATGGGCAGTCTGGTTCCAGAGTCTGGGGCCATGATCACTTAATAAATACCAGATAAAACTCTATAGGCCACATGTAAACTCTTCTTGAACCTGTTGGTTCTTCCGGAAGCCAACTTGGTGGAAGCGGGGGTGCACAGGCCAGACAGGAGACGGCCAACAGCTGAGGTTCCAGGGGTGTCACTGAGGCCTGCAGAGCTGGAGTACAGGGCTAACTGGGGAGCTGGGGGTGGGGGGCACCGCAGCGCCATCCTTGTGTCTCCAGGGCCAGGGTCAGGGTGAGGCCGGCATAATTAACCAGACCGAGGTTGCTGCTAACTCGGGGAACTCAGTGGGGGACTGGCTCAGGCTCTGTCCAGGACCCCGGCCTCAGGCCTGACCCTCTGGAGTCTCCCTCAGCTTCCGAAGTCTTCCTGGGGTGGGGGAATCTCCAGGCTTGTGCGAGGACAGCCCTCTCAGATTTCCTCAGTCAGTGGCAGCTCCCTGCCAAACTTCCCCCTTCAGGGGAGAGAAACTAATCCTTTCCTCTTGGGGAGCTGCCTGATTGGAATACTCAAGTGATTCCTGCTGCCTGGGCGGGTAATGGGGCTCCCTGTGCTCCGTCAGCCTTTGAATCCAGTGATAAGCTCTCACTGCCCCAGGGCAGGACCGCAGAGAAAGTGCCAGCTCTGTTGGCTGCGCCTGGCTGGATGCCACACTTGACTTCTGCTGCGGCAGAGGCAGCCTTGCCTGCTTCGGCTTTGTCCCCTCACTTCCTGAGGTAGGAAGAAAAAGGGGCCCCTGAGCCAGAAAATTCCTGCTAGAGGGGCCTTTCTCAGCAGCTCACCGGGGTGCCAATGTCTCTGTGCCTGGGGGGACAGAGAAAGGAAGAAATGGATCAGAAAGAGGGAAAAGTGGATGTAAGAGGAAATTCTCTCATTCATTCATTTATTCATTCAACTCATGTTTCTTCAGCCAGCAGCCTCCTAGGCCCAGGGCTAGGTGCTGGAATTCACAGATGGCTGTGGCCCTGTTTTAGCCTGAAGAGCTCCTGATGTCAAGAAGTGGTCAGGGATACAGCTGTGCAGAGTGCTTGTGGGACAAGATAAGGAAGGGACCAGAGGCCGCCGACCTCCACTGGGGCATGATGACTGCCAGGGATGTCAGCCCGAGGAGGCTTCTGTTTGTTTTTCCCCAACAAATAAGTATGTCCTGAGCCTCTTCGCTAGGTAGGGATGGTTGCAAATGTTGGACTGCAGGGGTGAAGGACACGAAGTCCTGGTGCTTTATCTCCTGAAAAGCTCATCATGGAGCTTGGTTCAGACACTGATAAGTCCTAGGAAGAGAAGAGGCTTGGGACAGAGCAAGGGATACGATAGGGGGGAGCCAGAAAAAGACCCACGGTGGGAAGCAAGTGTTTCAGGTAGGAATGGCAAATGCGACAATGGGGAGAGAAGGGAGTGCCCAGGTGAGGGTGGGCCAGGTGGAGCTGCTGGCCTAGGGTACAGGACCAAGGTGTAGAATGTGACCCCAAGGAACTGAGTGAGCAGAGCCTGCCGGGACAGCACCAAGCTGGGATCTGTGATGACTGGATGACCCTGGAAAATAGCTTGAGCAACAGTACCGGGGGAGGTGGGGGGAGGTGGGTGGGGGTGGCATGCTGGTGTTTCCTTGTGCAGGTACATAGGAGGCCACCGCAAAGCCCAGAACGGAAGTCACACGGGCAATGGCAGGAAGGCGACTGCAAGATCAAGGCGTCCTCACCGCCAGCCAGTCTAGCTAGTGCCCCCTCTAGAGGAAGGTAGCCATGTGTTAAGCACTTACAGTTTGTCTGGAAAGTTAGAGCCCAGCAGGGACCTGGCTGGGGGACCCAGAGACCTGGCTTTCACATGATTGATCTTGGCCAACTGACTCAGAAACAAGGGACAGTCATGGGCTCTAGACAGTGAGATTGTTGAAGCCTCAGGGAGCCATGATCTGTGGAAGCGCTTTTCAGGGTGCCTGGCACGGTGTTGGGATCTGCTGTGTGAGTTTTTGTTTTCTTTTGTTATTTTCTTTTATTATTTTTATTTTTAAATGTATTTGGTTGTTACAGTGTCTCACTACGCAGCTCGGGCTCAGTGATCCTCCTGTGTTCAGCCTCCCCACCGCCGGGATTATAGACGGATGCCAATATGCCCGGACTCTGTGGCTGGCTCAGCCCCTTCCCCAGGGACAGGGCTGGCGCAGCATGTGGTGCCAGGAATCGAACTGCAATCCCTGCTCTTGCCCAAGCTTGCCTAAGCGGGTGCCTTAGTCCTCTGAGCTACCTCACCAGCCCACTCTTTTGTTATTTTATACATGTGGGATCCACTAGGATCCCATTTCAAGCACTCATCCCCAGTCCATCAATGGCCCCCTCATTTTACTATTAAAAATAAATTCAAGGGGCTGGGGAGATAACTCCATGACACAAGTGCCTGCCTGGCAAGTGCAAGATTGTGAGTTCAAACCCTGGTCCCTCGCCCCATAAATAAATAAATAAATAAATAAATAAATAAATAAATAAATTCGAATCCAGTTCGATAGTGCAGACTTGTAATCCCAGCACTCTGGGGGGTTGAGGTAGGAGTACTGTCAGTTCAAACCCAGTTTGGGTAACTTCATGTTTTATTGAGACTCCGTTGCAAAATAAAAATAATAAAAAATGGGCCAGGGATGTAGCTCAGCACAAAGGCCCTGGGTTCAACCCCCAGTACCGCAAAAATAAATCAATTTAGAACAACCCCAAATCATCATCCCGCATCCCAGAACTGAAACTACAGCCTCCTCTGGGCTCCTGAATCGGGCTACTCATTTCTTGCCTTTTTGCTTTGATTAGTGCTTTCCAAATTTTGTTTTGTTTTTTTGTTAGCATTTGTGTCATATATGGGGCTAGATATCATCTATAGTGTTCCTCATTCTTTGCCTCTTCTAGGTTGTATTTAAAATCACCTGGATATGTACAGAATATGTATTTCAGTTTATGAAAGAGTATTATACTTTATGCAATCTATTGGAAGTTGCTTTTTTAAAATTTGCTGAAGCAGGGCTGGGGAGACAGCTCAGTAGAATAAGCTCTTGCCTGGCAAGTGCTAAGGGCTTGAGTTCAATCCCCGGTTCAGGAAAAAAAAAAAAAATTGTTCTGACATTTCTAAGATTAATCCATATGGCTGTTTGTGCTATTCTGCTGGGTTACTGTTTCACAAATTTTATGTTTTTATTTTGTTTGTCTTTTGCAGTACTGGGAATAGAACCCAGGGCCTTGCGCATGCTAGGCAAGCACTCGCCGCTAAGATGCACCCTATCCGTTCATTTTCTCACCGATGGTGTTTGGTGGTTCCAAGGCTTTTACTAATACGGAATAGGCACCTCAGTATTCACGTACACGCTTTCCAAGGCATGGGATTACACCTTGATATATACCTACAAGTGGAATTGTTGAGTCATAAGTATGTGAAGAATTGTTCAGTGTTACAAGATAAGCCCAAATTATTTTACCACTCACCGGAGCAGTTTACATCCCCACTAGCAATGTGTAAGAAGCAATTTCTTTGTGTACAGTTGTCTTAATTACTTTTCTCTGATTGGTAAGATAAAATACCCAACACCCACAAATAAAGGAAGGAAAGTTGATTTAGCTCACCGTTTATAGAGGTTTCAGTCTACAACCGGCTGACTCTGAGATAGGGTGGCACATGGGGGGGAGGGGGGGCAACTTTCACAGTGGTGGAAGACACCAAAAGCAACAAGAGAGGAGCGGGGAGCAAACCTCTTTCCCTCCCTTATACTTTAGGCAGGCTACCTGTCCTGGAGCAAAAGGGGTAACACACCCTCATCCCAACCTTGAACCATGAATCAATCACAAACTCCAGATTCACCCATCTCCAAAAAGCCCACCTCATGATCACCTGTGGCTTTTGGGGAGACATCCAGGCACAAACCATAGCAATAGTACACAGTAGAGCAAATGACTGCAGTGGGTTCTCCACTGTAGACGTGAGACACAGTTCCCCAGTCACCAATTAGGATGAGTAAGTGTGTAGAACCCACTTTTGGAATGCTCTTTGCCCATTTTTCTATTTGTCCTTTTTTTAAAAAAAATTATTTATTTATTTGTTTGTTTGTTTATTTATTTATTTTATGGCTGGCTCAGCCTGCCCTGGTGGTGGGGCTGGTGCAGCATGTGGTGCCGGGGATCGAACCGCAGTCCCTGCAGTTGCCTGAGCTTTCCTAAGCAGGCGCTCTAGACCACTGAACCATCTCGCTGGCCCTATTTGTCCTTTTCTTGTTCTTTGTTTATAGCTTTGCCAGAACCCTAATATAATTTAGCAGTTTTTAAACGTAATAGTAGACTCTGACCCTACTGTACTCCAATATCAGAGATTTGTTCACCTATAGTTTCCACTAAATGTTTCAATGTTTGCTTTGCTGTGTGGAAGAACTTCACTGAATTTTGTGGAAGGCATAAACAGAAATCCAATTTACTATTTCCCTGTCTGTATGTCTATTTTTCCTTGTGTTGTTCAGTTGCCGTTACTAAAGAGAAATGAGAAATGCAATTAAATTTTTTTTTTTCACTATTGGAGATTGGATCAAGGGAATGCTAAGCTTCAGCCCAGCTTTATTTTTTTGCTTCGTAGCCTGACACAAGGTCTTGCTAAATTGCCTAGGCTGCCCTCAAACTTGCAGTCCTCCTGCCTTAGCCTCTTGGATCACTGGGATTGCTGGTGTGCTTGGCTACCTTTTGATCCTATCAAGACAATTTTCTAAAGTATTTGCAATTTTTTGTAGAATTTGTGGGTAATCAGTTACAAATGCTGTTAATTTTTTCTTTTTCTTTGTTTTGGGCAGTACACAGGATTAAACCAAGGGGCTTTGACTGAGCTACCTCCTAGCTCTTTTTTTTTTTTTT
>PVKN010019745.1:0-16237 GCA_004027915.1 Capromys pilorides | reverse complement strand
AGAGCAACAATGCCTGGTACATTGTGTATTATTATCTCCAAAGTAGTTGCTCAGATTTCAAGATTCAGGCATGCATGACTGATCAAACAATCCAGGCATAAGCCTTTCTTTTCAATGAACTAAGAGAAATACATACATTTCCTTTTCTGTTCCTTCTGATTGGACCTGTAGTGAGTGATTCTCCTGTTTTCAGCCTCTCAAGAGCTGGGACTACAGGCACGTGTCACCACACCCAGTTTCAGTTGCTGTCTCAGAGTGCTGCAGGGGTAGGGCCAGCATGGCATGTCAGGGATCCAACCGTGGCACTGGGGATCAAACCCTGGCCCCTGTGTCTGCCTACACAGGTGCTTTAATTTGCTGAGCTATCTGACCGGCCCCTTGTTGTATCTGTTTTTTGTTTTGTTTTGTTTTAGAAATTGTTTTATTTTTCTTCAGCCTTATTCCCATTTTGCTTAAGCATCCACACAACAGCTCAAGACCACTCTGCAGTGATTCCCACCCACTCAGTCACCTGCGCAGTGGGAGTGGCAGACCAGTCGTCAGTGACCAGCTGAGCACTCCAATCTTCAGTAGGGAACTGCTGAGTGGGCACAGAGGGCACCTGCACGCCTTCGGACCAGTCTGTGACCTCAGGCTGAGCAGCAGTGAACTCCGGAGCTGGTGCAGTCCATTCACCCTGAAATTCCACCTTGGCCACAGCCTTTTCAGCAGCAGCTTGCTCTTTCTTTCCAATCTCTTCAGGATCCCGGTAGAAGTAGAGATCACGCATGACTTCCCATGGGTGTTCACGGGGAAATGGTTCCACGCGTGTGCAGCACTTCCCAGGCCAGCAGTCACCACATCAGACTCACAGAGTGAGCTCCCTTATTGTTGCATGGGATGGCAATGTTCACATAGCTCAGAGGAGAATCCGTGTTGCACAGAGCAATGGTTGGTAGATTGACATAAGATGCCTCCGTGAGGTGCTAGGGGTCAGCCTTGGGGCTGGTAACCACCAGAAGATGTGGCTCTCCGAAGGCTGCCTGGATCTGGTTAGTGAAGGTTCCAGGAGTGAAGCAGCCAGCAATAGGAGTAGCTCCCGCGGCAGCAGCAAACTTCAGCATAGCCCGCTGGCCCATGTTCCTAGAGGATATGACGCTGACATCAGCAGAGTTTTCAATAGCCACTATGGCTCGAGCTGCCAGGAGGAGCTTCTCCCAAGTCCACTTCAGATTTATGCTGTAGATCCCATCACTTTTCCTTTTGTAGATATACTGCTCCATCTGGAAATCCAGGTTGGTGACACCTAAGTGGGTTCCTGCACCAAGGAACTTGAGGACGTCCTCCTCCTTCATTTGCAGGACATCAAGGACTCCGAACATTGTGAAGTTTCCCTTTACATTATGATGGGAATCAAGAACAACACCGTATGGATTCTGGCCTGGGCAGTGCAGAAAGGTTCTTCTTGTATCTTTAATTTTGAATGTCCTTGACATTCTTGAAAACATCTTCAGGGCCTCCCTTGTAGCATGAGATCTTCTCTGGTGCACAGGCTGTGCAAGTGGCCAAGTGCAAGTCCTTCCCCTGCGGAAGGACGACTCATTGCTATGACCCAAGACCGAGAGTCGCCTGGCATGATTCCGCCCGTGGGTCTGAACTGTGATAGACGAGGACTGAAGTATTGCAGCACAAAGTCCATGAGCTCTGCCGCCTGCTTCTTGGAATGATTAGGACCCACCCCTGAGGTTGGCATTTTGGTCCCCTTCAAACCTAACCGCCTGGGTCCAATTTATTCTGCCTACGTACTCTGGGGGGTGCCGAGGAGCATTAGTCAGTATTTCTGCATTGGATGCACTCTGATTTCCTTGCATTCTGTAGCTTTGCTACCTAATAATGATTAAGCCCACTAACCAGAGCTGACAGCAAGTTTCAGGGCCTACTAAAGGGACTGACATGCAGCAAATGCTCAGTCATGACAACGACAGTGGACACAAAGAGCAATGTGATCCCAGCAAAACGCTTCCCTTCTCCAATCGCAGGAGCTCAGCAAAGCTCAGATCCCAAGACAGCTTTGTCCGCGCACATATGTGTGAGCAGACACACACACACATACACACAGACACACACACATGTCTCTATGGTTTCTGCTACCATAGGAGTTGTTTCCACTCTGCCCCACTCTGTTTATACAACACCTCATTGCTATCGTCTCTGAGAACTTTTCTTGAATTAAATAAGAAATGTCAAGGGGAAAGAAAGGGATTAAAATAAAGAAAACTATTAGGGAACCGAGAATTACAAAGGCTAAGAATAGGTGATGACTTTTAAAGGCAGTCATGTTCTAAAGGAATTGAACTCAAAGATGTTTCTTCATTAATGTGTATTTCGCTGAGCATTCTGATTCTATCTGGAATCAGATATGATCTCAAATGAGATATGAAAACAACACCATCTGCTCAGAGTTAACACTTTTTTTAAGGTTTAGACCTCAAAAAATGCATAATAGTTTTTTCAAGATACACAATTGAAGGATAATCTCAAAAAAGAACAATTTCATAAGATGCCAAAAATAATAGTAATAATAATGATAGTAATGTGAGCTGTCTACTATCCCAGTGAGCACGGCTTGGATGAAGTGAGTCTAGCTACTCTGGTTCATTACATCATGGCTAACTCCGAGTCCCAAATCTCTAACAGAACAGCCTGGCTGTGCTGCCCAGCGTGCTCTGCCAGCCCATGTCCTACTTCTCTCTTGGGCCCCCAGACCAGGCCACACAGTGGTTTGGCTACTGTTCTAGAGTCTTGTGAGTCATACATGGTGCCAGCCCAGATTTGCTGAGGTTCTAATCTTCTGGTTTGTTCTCCCGTGCTGAAGTGTCTCACCTCTGACTCTGTTTAGTGTCCCCTGTCCTCTACGACTGGGTCCTCAGCTGCTTTTCTTCTTCTCATTTTCTTCTGTCTGCACCACTGCTGTCTACCCACCCTGCCTGCTTCTCCATCATGCACATATGTACATGCATGCGCGCGTGCGCGCGCACACACACACACACACACACAGGGAGAGCTTCTGGACACATCCACACACATTCAGGATAAGCTGCTGGACACACACATATGCAGGGTGAGCTGCTGGAGGACCCAACTTGCCCGTTGTCCAGACACTTACCTCTTTCCTCATTTAATATGAGCAGCTGCTTTTCTGAAATAGTACCACTTTTTGCCTTTTTCTTGGGAGATAAAGTTCTGTGAAACTCAGATTCCTCCATATCAGGATAGGACACCATTTTAGACTCCCCCGTTCCCTAGTCAGTCCAATCTTGCTACCCTTAAACACAAGGCCCCCCACCTCCTTGTCCACCTAGGTACTAACCTAATTCAGCTACACCCTTTATTTCCACCCCAAGAACAATTGCTGTAAAAATCTCTCTGCCTACCCATAATCTGAGTCTATGATTAAAAAATGTAGTTCCTTTTTTCTTTGGCTTTGCTTTGGTTTGGTTTGGTTTTTTAGGGAAGGGTCTACAGGGTGTTCTGGGTCTCACTGCTAGATTGGACTCCTAGTGATTCGCCTGTTTACAGCCTTCCAAGAGCTGGGATTACAGGCGTGCACCACCATGCCCCTTCTCAATTGCTGTCTCAGCACAACGTGGGGCAAACCCCCAGCCTTTGCACCTGCTTGCAGGCACTTTAATCTGCTGAGCTATTTGGTTGGCCCTCTTTTTTTTTCTGGCTTAGGCTGCCTTAAGTGGGAAATCTGGTAAGGTATAGAGAACTGGGGATCAAACTGCAGTCCCCTAGGTCTGACTGGGTTTGCCCCATCAAGCACTAAAACAACTGAGCTAACCAGCAAGGCCCTTGTACTTTGTTTCAAAAATGGAAATTTGTTATATTTCCATTCATTTCATTAAAGATTTACTAAATATCAAGATGCTTTCCTAAGTAAAAATAGAATCACAATTTGGAGATGATGGCAGTGGAAAGAGGACTTACGTGTTCTCCCTCAGGGTATAGCTCAGCTGATTCAACATCGTCCGCAACTCATCCTGAGATTAGAGAACAGCAAGCTACTACTTTTTCAGAATAAGCAAAGCTGCATCAGTGATGGACCTGATTTGAACCAAATTCCCAGGAAACTGACATCGACATCAAATAGCTCGGCCCCAAGTTCAAACCCCAGTTAAAATAAAAAAAAGTTAACTTAAATCCATTGCTCTACTGCAAATTTATAATACTACAATCTGCAGTGGTGGAACAAATTAGCACCAAGCTGTTATGAACTCAGATTACAACATTGTTTCCTTGTTATTTCCTCCCAGAGTGCACAGCCTCTATTGTTGAGAAACATCAGACTTCACAGAGAGAGGTGGCCTACAAAACAACTCACCTATGCTTTTCAAAAATGTGCAAATGGGAACAGACAAATTCCTCAAGCTGGAAGAGACTGAAGAGGCACGGCAACTGAAGGCACCATGCAACCTTAGCTTGCTCCCTGCACACTCCCTCCCCATATATTCTCACTGGGACAACTGACAAAATCTAAATAAAAACTGTTGGTTAGATGTAAGGATGGCATTGATGTGAACTTTTGGACCAAAATAATTATACTATGATTATTTAAGCCAATTTTCTAATCTTAGAAAATACATACTAATGTATTTAAAACATATTAAGTCTGTGACTTATTTATTATTAAATAATGATTAAATAGTAAACAAAAAATGATAATAAATATATGTGGAGAGAGAAAATGTTAAAAAAAAAAAAAACTAAAATATTCACAGTTGGGGACTTCTGGATGACAAGATATAAGAATTCACTGTATTCACTGTATTGCTCCTGAGGTTTTTTCCCCCCTTTTTTTGAGAACCTAAAATTATTTCAAAGTAAAAAATAATGACAAAAATATTTAGTCTTCAACAGTGGAAGACTGCCCTTTCTTAGCTGGGAGGAAGTCTGATTAGACCACCCCCATGTGACTAGCTTCTCCCAAGGCATAAGAGAAGCCAATTCAAGAGCCAACCGTACAGTGTTGCCTCAGCTGAGCTATGGGTAGAAACGCACACTGCACAGCGCCCTACGCTTGCCCTGTCCCTTCCTGCCCCACTTCCACTCTGCTGTATTCAGGTTCTCTAGGGCATTGCACCCAAATAACCAAGTTAATTTTTAGAGAAGTGTGAGATGGCGCAAGGAGGATGGTCAGGATCCAGTTCTCAGCTTATCCATGTAATTGCATTGTGGCGTGTTCCAGGAAAACAATGTCTTCACCTCTAAAAAGAAAGTGATGATAGTAGTTACCTCATGAGGTTGCTATGGTGAGTAAGTGAAACATAAGTGTAATGTATGTAGCGCCTAGGAAGCATTCAACATGTGTCACCTATTGTACTTTTGGGTCAAATATATTGCCAGCTGTCGAGAAATAAGAAAATCTGAATTTAATAAATAAATAACTTAGCACTCTCCATAATGAGCTCCATCGGTGGGGCAAAAGGGAATGTAGATTCAAGGAACTATATCCCCATAACTGAATTAAGAAATGCCCTGAATCCAAAATAACAGAAGACATAAGCATACATAAGCAACTTAATTCCATTTTAGGGCTGTGACAAATGTAAAACAAAGTGGGAATTACAAGCAACCGCTTAAGGAAAAACGAAACCAAAACACAGCGCTTTGTCTCACAGTGGGAGACATAAAAAAGATAGGGCAGAATATTTGATTGTGAGACAAAAACATGTGTAACTTTCTCATTTCCTGTTCAGGAGATACTCGGGCTGCCACGCTTTAAGCTGTGCTGAGGACATAGAATAAGAGATGAAGCAGATAGCGACGCTCCGTGGGACGGTTCTTTACGGCTCTTTGGCACCACGGGCCAAACCTTCCTAAGGTTTACGAGAAGCTAGGGAGCACTATAGCTGCGCTCCTTCCAGCCCGAATCTCGCCGCCGACTTCCTTGTTCCCCACACGCTGATCTGACAATGAGACATAGACCTGATAAAGCTCTCTAACTTGGACAGAGATTTGTTTTCTCTGTGAGGAAAAGGTCAATGGGCCTGGAGCCAGGGGCAACAGTGTGTACCTGGACCACTCCTGTGATGCCCTGAGACGGCTGGGCAGGCTGTTCTGAGGGTTACTCAGCCCTTTCCAGTAGTCTTGAGGGAATGTTTTTGCCCAGTCCCCTTGACCACGAACTTGCCTGCAGTGTGTTGATTTAGGAGTGCACTGTTATTAAGTGAGCTGTATTTCATTTGCAAGTGCTGGGTGGCCTTCACTTTCGTACAGTCACCCCAAAAATTCCATCACTTATTTACATTTTTAATATTTAGGGGGTAAATAGTTCCAAGGCACATATTTCAGTTCACAGTTTGTCAGCGGGTCCTACAAGCAAATCACAGCAGCGAGACCCGACTTCACCTGGGCTTTCAGGTATCTCAGCCTGCTTGCGTTCTAGCCCAAGCAACGTGCTTAAGACAGTAGTGTTCCATTATAATTGTACGGAGGCAACGTCAGTTCTTAGAACTCTTCGAATGGAAATTTTCCATCTTGAGGGAACAAAGTAGATTCTAGACATGTTTTGTGCAGCACGACATGCACATTCTTTCCTAAAAGACTAGCATCTCCAAAACTACACTTAGACATAGTAGAAATGCAGGCAATGTTTTCTTTTCAAGATGGCGAGATTCTTGTAATAAACATCAATGCTGCTCTTAACACATGGATTCAAGATAAACTTTGAAAAGTTAAAGAATCAAGTCAGAGCCACAACACATAAGAAAATAAGTGCAGTAACACAGATGCTGTAATGATGACTACTTGGGAGACTGAAAAAGAAAGAGTGGAAGTTTGCAGCCAGCCGGAACAACTCAGCCTGATAAGACATCAAAATAAAAATAAAGCAGGTGAGGTAGCTCAGTGGTCTAAAGTACCTGCTTAGGCAACCTCAGAGACCACAGTTCGATCCCCGGCTCCACATGTGGCCCCAGCCCCACCCCCAGGGCAGGCTGAGCTGGCCATAACACAAATAAATAAAAGTTTAAAAAAAGTTTGTTTTAAAAATAAATAAATAAATAAATAAATAAAAATAAATCAATAAACAAAAAGCTGGCGGAGTGCCTAGTAATAGATGGTTTTCTAGCATGCGCAAGACCCTGGGATCGATCCCCCATGCTACCCAAAAAAAAAAAAACATGCAAAGTTCACATAGGACAGTAATCACATTACCAAAGCAGAATCCAAATTTTAACACAAAAATAAAAAATAGTAGCCATGACTGGTCCATAAGCCAACACTATGAATGATGATTAAACTCTCAGTTCCTAGATCACATTTATTGAAGACTGGCTGGCTGCCAGTACCAGGGTGGTGGACAAGATGGAGCACCCCACCATGGATAGCCATTTGATCTCTCATTCTCACTCTAAGAGACAAGTACATACTCACTCCCATTGTACAGAGGAGCTGAACGTAGCAGTGGAAAAGTCTGAGACCATGGTACCTTTAGATTCTAGCATCCACATTTAACCTTCAGTCTCGCTTCAGACTCATACTCCACCCCACAGCCACTCCATCTCCATCTTTGACTTCTAGCCTCTTTCTCTAGTAGCAAAATTCTTACCAAGACTGTGAGCCCTGGTGATACCAAAAAGCTATCAACGACTTAGAATATCCATCAAGAGCTCTAGGCAGGAAAAGCACTGCAATATAAAGAATAAAGTTGTCACATGGACTGAGAGTAGACACACAGGAAAACTCCAGGATCTATTTGTAGAGCAGGAACCTATTTGTAGAGCATTCAATGTTGAGTGCTCCCTGTGTGTCTGGCGCTGCTCCAGGGGGCTTATCCACCTTTGCACTCTCTGCACTCATGGGAGGCTTTGGTTCGAAACTCAGGTACTGGTTCTGTACTAGGATCCAAAGCTTCCCAGTTGCATTGGATGCAGTCACTGACTTCAAGGACATCATAACCCAGGCAAACCCAACAGACAAGAATCAGAGAAGCTGCACTCCTGACTGCTGTTGTGTTCTCTCCTTTCCCTTGAAAGATGAGCATTAACCACCCATATCCAAAACCGGACCTTTGAGCCATGTCATGTTGGCTTTCATAACTGCCCTTTAAAAGAAGTAACAAGCCAGGAACTATCCTTAATTCATTGAATCAGAAAGCGTAAGCCCTGAAAAGAGCCATAAAGACAAGTCATGCCCTGAGTCTACAGGTAAGGAATCTGGATCCTTTCTTACAGGAAATGGGGTGGCTCAAACCCACACCTTTTGGCCTCCAGTGACTGTGTTCTTTCCCCAGGCACCAGACAGAGCTACCTCCTCCATGACTAACCCATGTTCCTTCTGCCTGCCAGGAGAAAATGAAAAGTTTCATTGTTCATAATTTTGGATACATTGTATTATGGTGGGTTCATATGAATTCGCCCACAGATTATACTCAGTAAACCCTAGTGAGCAATTTAAAGTAAGGGTACCACCCCCACTCTTGCTGGGAGGGCAAGGTGATGACCAACAGGAGGGAGGAGAGTGGGAAAGCTCATAAATTATAAGGAGCAAAGGAGCGATTTCATCAAAGTGCCAAGCTCAGCCCATGGAATGTTTCAATTGTATAAAATTTATAGTTTTCTGAGAGGGATGATTTATGGGCCCTAATTTTCCACAATAAAAAGCTCAGTGGGGATTCTGTGAATGAAATATCTTCTTAAAAATAAATAAAAAATGTACTTCGAAATGAGGGTCAATGGTGCCATGTCTGGAGAATAACTCCTTCTCGGACCAGCTCCAAAAATGAGTCACAGGAGAAAGACCCCATAAAATATGTGTGATTTAAAAAGGCATAGGCAGTTGTATCATAAATAAGCATACACAGAAAAGCATATCTGGTCCAATTCATTCAATGGACATGATTTTATCACTGAGTTTCAGTGAAGAAAGAAAAATGGATAGAAGTCTAAAGGTTTTAACAAAAGCTAGAGTGTTTAAACAACAGGGGAACAGAGGAAGCAGAAATAAATGAAATCTTGTTAAGAATTATTAAATAACTGTGCCTATGTTCAGAGGAGAAAATATATCTCGGTGCTGCTCTCATAACTTTGATCCATGTGGGATCCGAGCCTGGGTTTCATGAGAATTCTCAGTCTGTTCTCTCAATACGGACTTCCTCAGGGAATCTGGGAGGATCCCTCGCTCTATGCATAGATGCAGCCAAAACCAGGCCTGTGGTGCGGACAGGCCACTTCGGAGCAGGAGGGTTCCTGCTTTACACTGTTAGCTCAACTTCAGTCTCCTCTTAGCAGCTTCCTCTTTCAGTGGGCTCCATTCATGTTCTTCCCAGTTATTGTCCCACCCAACCACCTGGCCAACTTCTCTAAGAGGCCAAACAAACAAACTTCACCTGGTGGGTCATGTGTCTACCACCAACAAAAGTAGGGCTTGAGCTGCCCATGCCACCTTGGATAGTGACCACATATAGAGAAGTCACACACACACACACACACACACACACACACACACACCAACTGGGGCCTCCCTGGGCACAAGTAAGAGCCTGTTCTTTAACCAACATCATCTCAGTTATGATGTTGATAAGTTAATGCTGGAACAAGAAGATCAGCATTGAGTCTTTAGTTTTATTTTAAATACTATCAGTGATTTTCTGGATGGGTTTGGATCTCCAATATTGTACACTGTCTGCTTCTTTCACTTTAGGAGTGGGTAAATTCAAGGGTAATCTTCTCATGAACCCTGGTTCTTGTAATTCATACCTTTGAATCACCCCATCCCTTTGAAAGCATGTAGGGCATGTAGTCAATACAATACAGCAAAGAGAAGAAGGTATCATTTCCCAAGATGACACCACTTTATGAGAGACTATTTTACTGACAAACTCACCAGAGAGTTCTCCTAGTTGTTAGCTTGGAAGAAAGTGACCACTATTGTGAGCCACATAAGTGAAACCAGCATGGTGAAGTCTCTACTTTTTACTCGTGGTCTCCATCAGATAGGCAGCAAGGACTGAAATCTTCCATCCTACAACCACAAGGAAAGGGCATTTGTCAAAACCTGGTCTTACAGGTCAATCCGAGTCCACTCGAAGCTCACAGACGAGAACCAAGCCCAGGAAATGTTTTGGGTGCACCGCTGAAGAGACCAGTGAAGCCTAGCTCCAGACTTGAGAAACTATCACATATGCATGATGGGAAGCTACTGTGCTCCAGTCACTTGTACACAGCGGTGTACAGCCACAGCTTTAATGGTTCCTGACAGGAAGACTGCTGCTCCTAATGGACCCTACGGTGCAAGCTCTAAGAACTGCTTAACCCTGATGTGAAGAAGCTTACAATATGGATGAAAAGGACACACAAAATTAAACAATAAAATATGATAAATAAGAATTCATTAAGATAGTTTAGGTCAAACTGACGAATAAAGAAGAAAGGATACATTTTCTAATTGCAGCAAATTGAGATTCCGGGGTGTCCTGAAGAGTTTATGATAGAAGTAGTTGGAGTCACCTTCCCACAGTTCCCACAGCTTGTTTTGGACATGGCTCACTTTGACAGAGATGAGAAGTAACACCCTGGAAACAGCCAGTATAACACCTTTGAGAAAGTATTAA
Source organism: Capromys pilorides (assembly GCA_004027915.1). NCBI lineage: Eukaryota > Metazoa > Chordata > Mammalia > Rodentia > Capromyidae > Capromys > Capromys pilorides. Next base: position 5,643 of record PVKN010019745.1, on the reverse strand, counting down.
CTCACCTGGATTTCAGTAGAATGAAAATGCCATTATCTGTAGGATCAGAAATCACATGACCCAATGAATATATGGCTCAGGTAAGTTACTTTCTCTCTAATTATTCATTCCTTCAGTTAAAATATAGGAAAAAAAAAAACTTGAGGAATCCTCGTTAGGTTGTTCTGAAGTCAAATGACAGAAAATCTAGTGCATAGCACAAGCAATGATCTGGTAGATGGTCCCTGTTACTATAACCACTAGGACTTACCTAATGTCCTCAAAGAGGCACACCATCGCTGGGGTCATGCAGTGCTAGGTCTACGCATGGAGTGGAAAACCCAGACTCCTATCCCATCTCTCTGCTCCAAACGTCCATTTGGTACATTGTCCTTGAACAGGAAATATCTCAGAGACTAAACAGGCAAAAATAGATACTACACTTGATCCTGTCCAAACAGCAAAACGGCTACACCAATAAGACTTCAGTGTTTGCAAGAAGGGTGTGATGGGCAAGACAAGCACTCTCCTACCAGAACTTGGCCAGTGCTAAGGCTGGCCACATGTCTGAGCCTCTCTCCCAGCATCCTACCATGTTAAGAACTGCATCACCTTTGTCCTCGCAGTGCTTTCATACTGTCTTGTTCCTTTTTTCTTCATGCTAAGAAAAACTAAATAACTGATGCCCCAAATTAAGGAAGGAAAAGCTTATTTAGCTCACAGGTTGGGCAGATTTCAGCCCATACTTGGCTGGCTCCAAGGCAGAGTGGCACATGGCAGAGGGCAATAATTCATGGCAACGGAAAACAGCAAAACAGCAGAAGCAAAAATGGAGGAGAGATCAGAGCAAGCCTCTTTCCCTCCCTTGTACTGCATGCAGCCTCCCACAACCAGGGAGGTTTTAGCACTTACACTCATAATCCCAGTGGTGGATCTGGATCAAGCACAAACTCTAGAAGTCTAGTACCCTTTGACTGCATGAGGGTTTTGGAGAACAACTAGACACAAACCATAACACATACCGATAAAGATTCCCTGGGCAAAGTCTTAAGGCCTTGAGGGCCTTCTTAAGTCCCATCAGATCCCTCTCCTGAGATGCTTCTGTCCTGTGATTTTGTTTCTCAGTGCTGCAGCTGGCATCTCAGGAGGATGGAGAGAACATGAGAAAGATGGATATTGGTTAAAATTCTGACCTCTATCAGGGGTCATAGTACTGTGATTCTGGTTCCAGAATAGATCCCTACCTTCTCCAACTTCGGGGGACACTCCCTAGGTCAGTGAGTGTGATCCAACCTTCCGCTGTTTCTTGGAATACATCTGTGAGCTATCGCTGACACACTTTTCTTCTTTTCTTTCATGATTCGCCTTGAGGGAATCAACAGCAGTGCTCAATAACGACAATGATAAGCTCAGGCAGTCCCATTGATTTGTATTTTTGTGAGCCACCATAGGAGAAGCACACAACGCCTCTGCTGTCCCAAAAAAGTCAAGTTTCTAATGTGTCGCATCCATGAGGTATGCATAAATAAAAGGCATATGCAAGTCTTCTGCAGAGCTGGTGGAATTTACAGTCTTCCTATTGTTCAGCATTGACACTGGAACATAAGTGCCCAGGAGTTTACTGAAACACTGACATCTGGCCACACATTACACATACAGTTGGCATCTTGATATATTCGAGTTGCAGCGTGTTTTCATGCAGACAACTGGCATCTGGCTCGAATGCTGAGAAGTCTGGAAGGAAATGGAGATGCCAATAAGAAATCAAAAGAAATGAGAAGCATGGTGAACGGTCTTCCTCCCAACGCAAAGCGCCGTGGAAAGGCTGCAGCCCCATCAGATGATCAGCTGTCCAACTCCCAAAGCTCAGCATGCCTTCAGGGTACTCTTACTTCAAATTAATCCAGAATGTTGTTTCCTTAACATAAATGGAAAAGACCTGAACTACAGAGTTGGTTTATTTTAAGAATCGAAGGCTTTAGAAGGAGGATGTGGTGGGAACGGCTTGTGTTCTGTCACTCTAAGTCCCAGCTGTTCGTCCTCAGGCAGCTGCACCCCCTCTCTTCAGGCTGGCTTGCTCATCTGCAGCCGGGGAGCAGACACACTTGCCGCTTTCCTGCGCTCAGCACTTCGGGTTTCAGGGTAAGATAATGTCATCTACTTGGGCAACAAAACACAAACTATTGGCTTCAGTAAGCCATTCTGCAAGTGAGGAACAGATTATCACTGATTTCAAAACCATGATTACTCACTGCAGTAAACACTCTTTGTCTGCCTGGGAGCACATCTTCTAGAAACTGTCTCCTCAGCTGTATCTCTCTTGCTCCTCCAGCCCAGAGGCCAGGAGTGTAATAGAAGCCACTATGCTAGGCTAGCGTGAGCCTGGCCTGGATATGGGTGATTGGGACAAAGTTTCAAAGGTTTAGCCATATTTCTGTTCACAGGACATATGTTGCAACGGTTATGGTTTACATCCAGATGTCACCCTATAGCCTCTTGGGCTCATAGATGCGCTCTGAGGAAGTGACTGGATGGTGAGTTCCTCCACTGATGAGTTTATAGCCAAATGTGACTTGGGGAGGTGAAGCCAGGTGGGAGGAGGTGGATCACGGGGACTTGCTGTTATGGTTGTGTCTAGGTAACCCCAAAGCTTCATGCACCTATGGCTGCTAGGTTCTAGAGTTGGTGATTGATTTATGGGCCAATGCTAGGACCATGGGTGTGAGTGCTACACCCACCCTGGGGTAGGCGGCCTGCACACAACGTAAGGCAGTAAAAGAACCTTGCTCTTTCTGCTCCTCCCCATCTACTGCTATTGCTGCTTTTGCTGTTTTCCACCGCCATGAACTGCTGCCCTCTTCCATGGGCCACTCTGCCTCGGGGCCACCTATGTATGCACTGAAACTTCCACTAACTGTGAGCTAAATAAACATTTCCTTCCTTAATTTGGGTGTCGAGTATTTTGTCCCAGCAAGGAGAGAAGAGTCACTGAGACACATGCCCTGGAACTGTCACCTCCTTTCTCCTCCCTTGATCCCTCTTGGTTTCCTGATGCCATGAGCTCTTTCTCCTCGACCAGGCCCCTCTGCCATGTCTCTCTGCCTTGGAGCCATTTGACAATGGACTCAAACTTCTACAAACCATGAGCTCAAATGAACATTTCCTCCTCAGAGTTGCAGGCGTTGGGTGCTATGTCTCAGTATTAAAATATTAGCTAAGCTTCAACACAGCCACCCAGCAAATGCCACGTAGCACATTTTTCTCATTCAAGTTTATTCAAGATGGGTTTCTGTCACCTGCAATAAAGATTTCTAAAATAACAAGCTAAAAATGGAATGAAATGGACAAAGTAATACTATTTTATAAAGAAAAATGTCAGAAAGGAAATAATGGTGCCTAGCAGGCAATGTTTCAGAGCTGCTGAAATTTCAGCATTAGACTACACACAGCATCAAGTCAGAGACAATCCTGAAGTGGTCTGAACTGCTGGATTGCTGTGAAATACTCACCATACAAGATACTAATATGATCCTATCTCTTGTTTCATGAAGTAAAGGGAACTCACGAGTCTCTTACTGGCTTGCCGCCCCCCCCCCATCTGAGAACTCCGGGGAGTACTTGTCAACCACAGCAGAGCCTCCTAACTCTTAAAGCAAGTCTGCACAAAGCGCCCTGGGCTGCCACTACCTCCCAATGAGGAAAGCTGCCCACAGCTCTGCTCCTGGCCCCACACTCACCCTGGGCACACGATACCAGGGACATACTCAGCTGGTCTGCCTAGGCCTTCTGGACCCAGAATCACTGCTGTCTTTTCATTCCATGCTAGGAGGCTGCCTGTTTTCCATTTTGATCTCTGGGGTTAAAATAATACCAAACATGGGTTATTGCATTGTTTTCCTTGGTTCTGGAGTTTTCCACATGAAACCCTCAGCTCACTTCTTTCCTTGAGCAGCCTACTGCTCTGTCTTGCCCTCCCCCCCAAAAAAAAAAAATTGCCTGCGCATTAACCCAGAAGCCTGAATTCTTCCTGCCACCTCAGCGTTCAGATCTCTGGCTTGTTGCACTTGTAGACCACGTGATCCTTGAGAGCAGGAAGAACATTTTTACTCTTCTTTGTGTCAAGCCAAACCCTCCCTCTACACCTCCAACACCCATCAAGGCACCAGGCACTCACTCAGCTGCTGAAAGTGCTTGTCAACCAGAGGTGGACACCAGTGCCCAGGAGCCCACCTGGCTCAGTCTCCCCACACCCCTGACCTGTGTCTCTACCTCCTGGTGTACTGGGTATTCTACACTCACGTTTGATCCCTGATAAACCCATGTTAGTTGGTGCTCTTACCCCCATAATTGTCTTCATCTTACCTTTGGCCTGGATATCTTCCTTGTAAGTGAAGAGCTTAAAATAAAAGACTGGGTCATACACACAACAGTATCCCTGGCACTGATTATGTCATCTCCACAGTACTTTTAGGTTCAGCATCACTGTGGGCAGCCTTCACAAGTGGAAGTTCCCAAATCCCACATACAAGAATGGAAACCTATCTTTTGAACCTCCCCATAAAGTATTCTTCCAAAATAAGGTTCCACATAGCAAAGTCTTTACACCATTTTTAATACTGCTAGACACTTTCTCAATTATTTCATCTTCAATAGCAAAGTAATGTTTGCTGAAATTACATCAGACTTGAGGTAAAGAATTTTAAGCTGGGTGTGGTGGTGCATGCCTGTAATCATGGCATATAGGAGGCCAAGGCAGGGTGGAGTAGGAGGCCAGCCTGGGCTACACACTGAGAATAGGTCTCAGCAAAAAGGGAGGGGGAAAGGGAAAGAAGGAAGGAACAACTTTAAAAATTAATTAAGGATCACGGCCATTGCTTGACCAGTTTACTCTTTGTGAAAGCCCGAGAGAATGTTTTCTCTCTAGGGGATTCTCCTTAGGCACACTATACAATGGCAATCCTTTTCCTCTGTAATCCCCATAATCTCTTCAAACAGAAAATTTGGGAAACCACTGAGTTAAGTTGGAATTTGTTTTCATGAAGGACTTGAAGCACTCTGCCCCATGCTCTTCTTGGCTTCATGGTTTGTGAAGAGAAATATGCCATTATTCTGATGGGTTTTCCTTTAAATGTGATCTGTTTCTTTTTTCTAGAGGCTTTTAGTATATTATTTTTCTGCTGGATTTCTGGGATCTTGATAGTTATAAGTCTGGGTGTGTGTTTAGTTGGGTTGATGTTATGTTGAGTTCTGTATGCTTCGGTAACCTGAATGTCCAATTATTTTCTCATATTTGGGAAATTTTCTGCTATTACTTCTGCCCATATTCTTCTTATATCATTTGTATTGATTCTTTCTTTCTCACTGATTTCTATTAATCTCACGTTGTTCATTTTTGCATCATCTTGCAGATGTTGAATTATTTTTTCCTGCTTCTTAGTTGTTTTTAAGAGATCCTTTCTTACCTTTTCACTCGCTGTGACTGTGTCTTCAAGATCTGAAACTCTACCTTCACCTTCATTCACACGGTGTTGCCAGCTTGTGATTGAGATTTTATTTTCATGGAATACAGGACTATGTATACAGCTACTTTCTCTTAGTTCAATAAGAAGAAATTTTTTGTACAAACAATGATTAGAAAAATTATCACTTCCACATGCTGTGCTC
>PVKN010019744.1:0-16235 GCA_004027915.1 Capromys pilorides | reverse complement strand
ACAATTTCAGTTCTTACCTTAGTTTTTCTCTGTTCTGTACTTTAAAGTAGTTTTTGTTATGTTTATTGTTAATAAAATGAATTCCTTTATTTTTTTCCTTATAAACTCTTACAATATTTCCTTATAAACTTTTTCTTATAATCCTTTTTAAAATATGCATAAAACTTCTTGTTATGGTTTGTGTATAGGTGTCCCCCCAAAGTCTCATGCAGCCATGGGGTGGCTTCTGGAATTTGTGATTGGTTATTGCAGGTGTGGGTGCTGTACCTCCCCTGGGCAAGTGATTTGCATTTCAGTGTAAGGTAGGAAGAAAGTTCGCTGCTTGAGCAGCTGCTAGCTCTCTCCCTGCGCTCTTGCTCTTGCCCGCTGCCATTAAAGGTTGTTTTCTGCCATGTGCCTCTCTGCCTTGGAGCTGGGTGAATATGGACTGAAAGCTCCAGTAGCTGTGAGCTAAATAAATTTTTCCTTCTCTCATTTTGAGTATCAGGTATTTGTCCCAGCAATGAGAGAAGAATAACTAAGATACTTCTACAGGATCTCTACCATATTTTTTATTTTATTGCTATTTTTAGTTGTTTATGTGATACATATGAAAATGGAGAAAAGACAGTCTTTGTGAAATTACTTGAATCTTTCTCGGTAGACAGGCATGCATTTGTTCTTACAGGAACTTTAGGAAGAGCTTTTACTTGAATGTTGGTTATTCTTAACCACTTAGACTCAAGCCCAGGATGTGGCATTTGACGCAGGATCATTTTCCCCTACTGGTCCATATGGTGAGAGACGGTTCCCAGTGGAGACCTGCCACCAAGCCTTCGTAAGCCTTTTCCCCTCCACCACCAGCTGTGTGACTCTATCCCTGTTTCAGCGGATTGCTTACAATGCTTCATGTTTATCACTGAACCATTTCTACGTGAGCCTGTTATTTCCATGAAGGAATGTAAAATAAATCTTTCATGTTGCTTACAGCAAAATATATGTGTGAATATAAAAAACAAATTATTGTCCATAAATCACCATATATATTTGACTACAATCTTTAGATATGTTCTGGCATATTAAGTTACAGTGCTGACATTTTAAAAAGCATTTATTCATTTTAGCTTGCTGTCCTACCAACCATGCAAGCGGAACTTCACCAAGGTGCCAGTCCAGTGCTCCCCTTCTCCTGCTGTGCTGGGCGGGTCACAAGCTCAGTGAGGCTGTTAGGGAGGCGCAAGTGCAGGAAAGTAGACGTGGACGCTGCTGACCACAGACTGAGCTGAGCAGGAGGTGCTAACTTGATCCTAAACTTACAGCGAGGTCGTTTGCGACTTCATCGCAACTTGCTGGCCTGCAAGTTCAGGAGGGTTTCCTCAGATGCAAGCATCTGGAAGGTTCTTACATCATGGTGAGTACTGAGTACTGGGGTAAGCACTTTTCATTGAGTAGTTTTCATAATATCATGAATATCAAGTGCTGGAGACAAAACCAAATATGATATCATAAAATTACTTTTCCAGATGGTTGAAGTGATCTGCTCAGATTTCTCATATTCTGGTCTGTAAAGACAGATCTATGAAAATATCAGTTAGAACAGGATTTGGAAATGAATTGTGTTTTTTCAAAATTTCTCTTTGAAATGTGCATCTGGACTGAAATTTTGTTAAATGCTAAGCATCCCAGCACTGAAGGCTGTGCAGTGCATTTCCGGTGTAATTCTGAGTAAGTTTGTGTTTAGGGTTCCTCTTTGGTTGATAAAAGGCCATAGGAGCAGTGGTGTTTCACACTCTGAGAACGTTTGGATTCTAATCTTTTCATTTTCACAAAGAAAACACATGAATGTGAGACAAAAACCAGAACCTGGGTGTTCTGGAAGACCGAGGCTGTAGCTCTAGACTCCAGCTCAGGTTTGCTGGCCTGCGTGGACCAGGCTTTTGGTAAAGTACTGATGTCTGAGGAGTTGGAAACCCACCGCCAGCTGGTCATGGGTCTGCCCTCCCAGCCAGCTGACCAGAGTCCCCGGGGACCCTTGGCCCACTGGTGTTGGTAAAACATGTCAGGATATGAAAGAAACACGGCGGCCAGGAGTGAGGGACTCCGGGCCTTCCTGTCCTGGGCTTCCTCTACTATTTGCATACAGCTTTGGGTTTTAACTTGGCAGCATTCTTTAAACAGATTATTAGATCAGTTAGCAACAAATTCTAGAAAAAAGAAATGAGATCAGAATATAAGCACTGGGCGTAAGTGTTTAACTGGTTGTTTTATCCAAAGACCAAGCCTGTAGTGTGGATTTCTTATATACACAGATGTAGTTAGAGCTACTTACATGGGGCAAAAATTAATAAAAGTCAAGGATAATGTAGACACTTTGATGTCTAAATAAGTGTACTTCTGTATGTATTCATGTTATTTATTGTGAACATAAAGGAATACATGTTAACGATTTATTTACTCATTTAGTGCTCAGGACCTTGGGCTTGCCAGGCAGGCACTTACACTGCTGAGCTCTCTCCATGGCCCACATGCTAACTTTATATAAAAGTATAAATTAAAAAAATCATTTGTGCTGAACTATGGTTGTGAAAACTTTTTAAAAAATTACTGATTTAAGTCAGCGTTCTGGACCAGCAAGATGGCTCAGTGGTCTAAAGCGCCTGCTTAGGAAAGCTTAGGCAGCTGCAGGGACCACAGTTCAATCCCTGGCACCACATGCTGTGCCAGCCCCACCCCCACGGCAGGCTGAGCTGGCCATAATATTAAAATAATAATAATAATAATAATAATAATAATAATAATAATAATAATAATAAAATAGGGGCTGGGGAGATAGCTCCATGGAACAAGTGCCTACCTGGCAAGTGCAAGTTTGTGAGTTTGAACCCCAGCCCCGCAAAAATCAAACTCAGGACCTTACGTTTTCTGCATCCTCAATCCTTATAATTTTTTTTAGAAGAGCGACTAAAATATAAAATACATTTGGAAGAATTAAAAAAAATTAAAGTTTATTGAAAATGTTAATGTTTAATTGTTTTACCAATCTTACATACCTATATCTATTAATCTTAACAGATTTGATGATGAAAATATGTAGTACAACCATTGTTAAATTTTTGTTCTTGTTTTGAAATTCTGTACTATATGTACTCTTGCTTGTTACTGTTTGTCTATCTTTGTTCCTGCTATTTTTACTCTTTAAAATAAAATTTTAAATATTCAAAAAGTAATAATAATAATAATAATAATAATAATAATAATAATAAGTAAATGAATCAGCATTCTTCATGGCTTAAATATGCCCTGCAGTATGGCATCCTACATACTAAGTAAAGAACAGCGTCACAGCACTCAGGACTACTATAGCAATTTACTGTCAACTGTTTTAACAAAAGGAGGAAGAGGGCGTCCCTCATGATTTACTCCCTTAAATAAGGTACCGAATGAGTAGGCATTTCTGCACATGTTAGAGTCTGTGCAGCACTCAGGATGGCTTCTAAAAGGGGCGGGAGCCCCACTGAGCGTTGGGCTGCCTCCCTCCCTCCCTCTCTCTCTCCCTCCCTCCCTCCCTCCCTGAGTTCACATCTGTTTCCTCTTCTCATGAACGTGTGGGAGACACCGTGCCGCTCTGGCTGTGTCCATATGTGGCGACCTTACCTGAGCTGCACCAGCTCCGTGAATGAGGACTCTCTGCCCTCGCAGGCCTCCTGTGTCTTTCTCGTGGCGCGCTGCTGGTGGCCGTGCGATTCTAGTGTCTGTCTGTTCATCTAAACATCTTCGCGCCCGTAGCGGGTGGTCCCATCATTGTTAGGAGTCCACTGGTTCTTTTTTTTTTTAGATATTGAATTTTATTTATTAATAGATATGGGTTTACAGATATATATATATATATATATATATATATATATATATATATATATTCACCATATTTTTAGAGCTTTTATTCACCTACTATTGTACTAGCAAATTATTTTCTATATCAATGATACACAACTTTGACGTCATTCTGAACGGATGCCAACATTTCTGAACAATTGCTGATGCTATTTTCTTTTTTGTCTGCTGGTTCTTAACTGTGTCAGCTGCGAAGTGCAGTGAACCCTGTCCAGGGAGTGTTTCTCCATCGCCATGGGTGGAGCAAACTGCGCTGGCGTGGGTGGACGGCTGGGCAATGCAGGGGTGACTCGGCGCAGCCTCCCACCCTCAGGTAACATGGAGCACACTGGCACGTGCTTGCTGTGGAGGAAACAAACATCTGACGAAGGCCTGGAAGAGATGCGTGTTGACCTGGCATCGGTGGGACATGGTGACGGGCTCCCCAGGGACAGTGGCATTTGTGAAGCACCTGCATATGGTGCTCTGGTTCATCTGGAGGAATGCCCAGGAGGCGAAAACGCAGAGCCAGTCTGAGCTTCGTTGCACGCGCCTGCCACACTCCCGAGGTTCCAGCCGCTGTTGTTTTTCATTTTCCTGTACATTGATATTTATGGAATCTCTATTTTGTGTCAAGAATATGAAGTGTCACATGTTTATGGTTGCGCTTCTGCTGTGCAGGCCCTGTAATTTGGTTACCTTTCGAGAGCAGAAAACTCAGGAAGAGAAGGCAGCACCCCAGGGCTTGCTACAAGCTGACAATTGGATCTGCTGGCTTCTACCTCTCCCTCAGGCCGCCAGGTAGGTCTCGATGTTTTTAGTATACGGAGGACAGTGAAAAGCTGAACTAGATAAACAGAACTTCAACATTGCCCCCTCCTTTTATTTTTGGAATGTATTATCCTTAAGTTTCATACTCAGATTTTTAATTTAATGTGTTAATAATTTATTTAAGTCTTATGAAAATATTGTTTTTGTAATAAGGTCCCATATTAAAACTATATTTTCAGTGAAAAGACATTCTCATGCAAAAATTCATAGGTTTATCTGTGATGTGTGTACTCTCCACCTAGGTGACATCATCAGACCAGGCATTTGAGGAAATTCAGAGGATACTTTTAAAAATATATATATTTAGTACAGGGTCTCACTACACAGATGGGACTCGTAGTGATCCGCCTGTGTTCAGCCACCCAAGAGCTGGGATTACAGGTGGCACAACCATGCCCAGGCTCAGTGGTTGTCTCAGTGTGCCCTGGGGGCAGGGCTGGTGTGGCACGCAGGGAATAGAACTGCAGTCCCTGCCTCTGCCCAAGCAGGCACTTTAGTCTGCTGAGCTATCTGGCTGGCACGAAGAGGCTCATGTTTTGTGTATTACATTTTGCTAGCTGTTTGTTTTGTTTGCTTGTTTGTTTTGACCAGGAATTGAACTCAGGACCTTGTGCTTGCCAGGCAGGTGCTGTGCCCCAGAGCTGTGTCTGTCCTCAGACCCTGAAGAATGTTTTGAAGGTTTTGAAATCGTATAATCATGGAAAATCTAACGCAGTCTGCATATACTGACCTGGAGCCGGCACGGGGCAGCTGCTCAGAGGCCACGCCCCGGGGGAGGCTGCTGCTGGGATCCAGGTCCCACCCCGGGCACCGCTGGCTCCACGCCATGTCCAAAGGTTTTGCGAAGGAGTTTTGCTTCACAGTCTGCGCATCTCTGCAATCTCACAGGGAGCCTCATTTCGCATAAAGAACATGGGAAAGTCAAAATGCTTCCAGCAGCAAAACGTCCCACCTGCCTAGAAAAGTCCCCAAAGGCACTGTCGTTGTTGCTATTCCTCCATCTTCCCACTGTCTGTTGTCCCCGTGACCCCACTAGATGCTGCTTCCTGTAGGCACGCTGATGGAAACAGTCTCGCTGGCTTGTCACGGAGTTGAAAGTTGGTGCATTTTCTTGTGAGTGCCAAGACTCTTACACATAACCTCACAAAGGGGGCGACCTGGCATTTACCAAAGGTCAGTGGTTCAAAGAAGGAACCAAAATATGTGGGACCATTTACATGTGTTTAAAACAAAGAAATCCTTACATGATATTTTCCAGGATATTAATAAGACATTTTATTCAAAAGCAATAACATGCTATTGAAAAAGAAACTGAATAATTACTTATTAAGACTACTAATTGCAGAAAATGTAGTGAAAGGTATATTTCTGAAAATTGGGTTAGAAATGGAGACACCCAAGAAACTATCAGAGCAGGTGATACGGGAAGGGTTAGAAGGAAGCCACGGAATCCAAAGTGGAGTGTGGAAGGCCTGCCAAGTGCGCACTGTACCCTACCTGGGCTGGTACGGGAGTGCAGAGGAGGGCACCCAGGATGGAGAAGGAAGACCAAAGGAGGTGGAGGAAGATGCTTGTCAGAACCTAGGGCAGCGCCGAGCGGGGAGGGGCCTGGTGTGCGCCCAAGGAAGCCTCACAGACCAGGGCAAGGTGAGCCACCAACTTCCAGAAGGGAAGAGCATGAAGGAGCCACGTGGCAAGCAGAGATCTCGGCCCCCGTAGCACGCAGCCCGGACTCTGAGCAGGCCATGCGTGGCATAGTGTGAGAACACACTATTTTAATGCGCTCTTTGGCAGTCCCTGCCAAATGGGGGCCAGGTTAAGCCTCATCAAGACCCATGCCAAATACACACATTCTGAAATTAGAAAGAAAAAATATCAGCTGAATAGCAGTGCAAATAATCAGCAAAATAAAAATAAATTTTAAAATAGTAAATGAAAGGCAAGTGATTTTATTTTTATTTATTTACTTTTTTTTTTTTTTGTATTTTAGTAAGGGTTTACAAGGTCTAGAGGGTCTCACTGTGTAGATTGGACTCATAGTGGTCCACCTGTACTCAGCCTCCCAAGAGCTGGGACTACAGGTAGCATTTGGGGGTTCTAACCCAGCCCCTACTGCATCTGCCTAAGCAGGTACTTCAATCCGCTGAGAGGAAAGTGGTTTCGTACAGACAAAAGGAGCGAACCTGCTTAGGGCTTCTTAGCTGCAAGTCTTACGAGTTATGTCCTAATCAATAATTGGTTACAACACACACCCTACAGCTAGCTGCTCCTTCCACAAGTCAAAGCTGCAACCTGAGCCAACTTCTCTCTGCTCACAACTTGGTAAGGATTAGGCAGTTTTTTCCTCAGCATCAGAAATCGAACCCAGGACGTCCTGTTCACCAGGTTGGCGCTGTGCCCCTGAGCTGTATCGCAGGACCTAAAGATTACGCTTCAGGTACAGTTATAGAACACAGACAAGAGAGGTCTGGACAGAGTGACGGCTGTGCATCCTGGGAGACAGGCAGAGAGCTGGGGGTTAGGAGGCTTTGCTGCAAGGAAGAGCTCTGTCTTGTGGCCATTAAAAGTCCTGCAGCCCTGGGTGTGTGGTGGGGGAGACCAGCAACACAAGCACTTGGGGAGGCTGGAGCAGGAGGGTCTCCAGTGCTAGCCCAACCCAGGCAATTTAGAGAGTTATCAGAGTCCCAGAATGAAATGGACAAGTGAACAAAACTCTTCAGCAACCCAGTTAGCAGAGTCTGTACCTCACCTCACTCCAGAGGTCTGGAGAGAGGGACCCGAATGCCCGAAGGCGGGGCCTGGGCCAGATGTGGGACATGCAGGGGGGTGAGTGCCTGGTGCACACAGGACAGGGACGCCACCGCTGGGACTCTGATGTTTCCTGCCACCCAGGGGTGGGCATCCTTGGGGGCCCCCTCCTCCTGCACCTGTACAGCTCCCAGAACAACGCTTCACTAGGCTGGAAGCCATCTTTTAAACGGTGTTACAGTAAGGGTGGAGAACCTGAGCGGCCAGATTGACCCCTTTGTTCCAGTGGAGAAAATGACAACATCAGTGCAAGAAACAATGTGGAGCTTGGCTTGACGATGGATTCCACAGACTGCTGGACGTGACACAGAGGAAGGAAAGGGTGCTCTGTTCGCTGCTTTGATGGCCTGTCGAGGCTGCCAGAGAGCCTAGACTGCTAGTCAGTGGGTAACAGAGAGAGTGACTATTAGAAAAATAAAAATAACATTTGAAACAGACAATAAGCAGAGAATACGCTTGGAGTTGAGCTGTGGCGGACTGACTGCCAACTGGTGGCTGGCCTGTAGCACTTGGATCCAGCATGGCGCTGGCGGGAGGACACCTGAAGGTGGCTGCTGGTGGCACAAGAGGCAGAGCTGGGGCAGGCTGTCAAGGGGCTGTCAGGGGAGCTGGCCATAGCCCCCGGTTCTCCCAGGATGTCCTGCAGGGTGACCTTGCCACGCTGGCTTTCCTGATGGACTCGGCTTTCCTCATCATCCGAGGAACTCAGACCTCATCACTGTCACTGAGGGTGGCTGTGGCCATTCTCAGGGGAGCTCTGGTTCCTGCCTAGAGCGCCACTTCCTGGCTGCAGTGCGGATCCCTCAGCCTGCTGGCACAGACCTTCTGGCTTCCACCGCTGGCCCTCGGGCCTTACCAGCCCAGATCCAGGAAATGGGCCTGCATGAGACACTGTCTTGTGTGCCAGGGCTCCAGGTGCCCTTGTGGGGGCATCGTTATGGCCCTAGGTCTCCAGCTGGACTCAGGAAGGACTTTAGGATCCAGGCCCCAGCTGGATTCTTCGGACTTCAGTGCATGGACAGATGTCCTGTGTTCTTCCTGTATATGACTTCCTGGGGGACTATTGTCAAATAATCTTATAATTGAGCATCTTGTGTTGCTGGATTTCCCTTGTAACACCACTACCCAAAGCTGAAGTATGGGAAAGAAAAAGTAAGAAATATCGTGCAAGGCTTAAAGTAAGAGCAAAAGTAAAACAGGCATAATTATTCTGTTTAAAGGCCAAAAGCGTGAGTAAAACATTTACATGCTGCATGTAGAGCCGTACATAAGCCACAGAGAAACCAAGGAAAAGAATGAGGTGGCACATTTGGGGTTTTAGGGAACAAAATGTGCATGATCTGCATTATTTTTCTGGGGAACAAACCCAAAGTTTATGGGTTGACTTCCAGGCTTAGAGAGGCATCTGCTTTAGAAGGAAGCAGAAGAGAATATTTTGTCATTCTACTTACAATGCTTTGGATTCTTGGAGCCTAAAATTTACCTCATTGGTACCAATCTCAGTTTTTCAAATGAATGAAATAAGAATAGGGGGAGAAGGGGCTGGGGAGACAGCTCCATGGCACAAGTGCCTGCCTGGCAAGTGCAAGGTTGTGAGTTTGAACCTCAGTCCTGCAAAAAACAAAAAAAGAATGGGGGAGAGAGGTTGAGGACAGGAAGGCAGAGCGGCACGTCACGCTGCTGGGGTGTGGGCAGTGTCTCCCCAACAGCTTGGTTTTCCAAATTGAGAATGAGAATAGTGATGGATTGAAGGAACCAGAGAGAGGATCCAAATCCTGCAATTTGCCATAGAGTCTGGGCACAGCCTTCAAGGCCAGATTTGCCTGAACTCCAGGGCCTCCTGTAAAGTGGCGTAGGAGGCCCCGTGCCTTTGCCTAGGAGTGCTGAGTAGATGGCCAGTGGTGCTGCAACCGTCTCGCTGCAAGGGCCAAGGTAGGTCTGTAAAATTACGTCCAGCTAAGGATTTATGGAAGGCATCCCACTTGTGTCAGGCGTTAGCTCTGTCATTACAGAATTCGGTGTTGCTTTTTCTCTCCCTCCCTTTCTGAATAAAATCCTTCAACATCTGATTCTAATTCTGTTTTACTTTTTTATATTAATCCAATTAGATAATCCATTAAACAAATGGGAGGAAACAGCATTAATGATATGTTGCACTTGCATTATGAAGCTAATTGGATTAACTAAATTAGCTCTTTTACATTCAAGTCTGCATATAGTTTTAACATTTAAAGAAAGAAATCAAGAGAATTCAGATTTCTGTGATTCTCTGTCATTATAAAGCAAAGGTTGGTGAGACCTCATATAATTAACAAGTCCAAAGTTTAAAGGAAAAAAACAAAATGGGTAAAACTAAACTTAAAAATAAAACATAAACACTAAAACAATCCTGGGAATTTAAAGAAAATGTGGAGATTTACTCTCTAAACTTATTTAGAAAGTAAGTTAAAAACCATGAAGCAGGGCCAGCAGACTAAGTGCCTACTTAAGCAGGCACAGGGACTGGGGTTTGATCCCTGTACCATATGTCACGCCGGCCTCACCCCTGGGGTACTCAGCAGGTGATGGAGACTTGGTGTAGCGTTGTGTGCCTATAATCCCAGCTGCTGCTGGGAAGGCTGAAAACAAGAGAATCACTATGAGTCGGAACTGCATAGTGAGACCCTGTACAAAAGTAAACGAACAAACAAAATAAAGAACCATGAAGCCAAAGTTTCCTGAGCATTTTACTCCGGTTTCAGAAGTCCACAAGATTCCCAGGTAGGCTCTCACTGGGATCAGGGGAAATCCGCGGTGCACAGTTTCCCTAGCACATAGGATGCTTCACCTGCAGGGGAGCTCCCACTCAGGAGACGCTGAAGAGCACACTGCTGTCGCCAGGCCAACCGAGATCACCGCTGCTCTGCGACCAGCGATACCGCCCAGCTCCCCTGGGCAGGGTCAAGGTTGGAAGCTGCCCCTGTAGTGAACAGCTGTGTGTCCCCCAGCCCCGAGGACCCCAACATTGGTTTCCATGCCAAGGGGCTCGGTGCCCCTACCATGGTGCTTTACTAAGGGACCAAGACGGTCAATGACATTAGGGGTGCTCTCAAGTGATGGTGCCTGCTTCAGAATACCCCGCACTGCTAGCTTCACATCTAGAGGTGAAAACTGATTTTGTGTTGTGCTCATTGTTTACAGAGAATGGAAAACTCTGACTTTGAAAAGCTAGTTTTTTTTCCAGAAAAATGAAAGTGATCACTAAATTCTGCCAGTTATTATTATAGCTGGACACAAGAGATAGTCCCGCCTGGTGCTGAAGATTCTCATTTAATAATTGCTGTTGTCCAGGTAAAGCTCGTTTCCACTTATCAAAGAGCCACTTCAACTTTTGTAGGAAAAGGCAGTAAAATTGTGCATCATGCTTTAGATAATTGCTAAAAATCCAGAAATCTGAGTTGTACTTAATCCACAGAAGGGTTCAGGAATTCAGAGCGAATCACGCGTGTCTCCCTGCCGCAGGCAGCTGGACAGGCAGCTGGGCGCACCTGCGCTGGTGTGCGTGCACCCCACGGCCACGTGTGAGCCGGCTTGCTGCGTTTCCGCGGGCCCCAAACCTCCCCATCTGAAGAAAACCCTGGTTGTTGCTACACCAGGCTCCCCGACACTGTGTAAGGGAGCAGCAAAAGGCTTCTTAGCTGCTCGCTCTGGGGGCCAAAGCAGAAGCTCCAGCATCAGGCCAGGCCAGGAGAGGAGGCGGGGATCAATCGCGTGGTCAGGCGGGGGACAGGTGGGCACGGCGGGGCTGCAGCTCCTTCCCAGACCAGAGCCCCGGTGACCCACCAGCCTTGCTCAGACCCCGCTCCTGACACCCCGCGCCCTTGACGTCACCACGGGGCTCTAGCCGTCCTCTCCGTAAGTCACTCGCTGAACGCAGCAGCTTCTCCAACGGTGATCTTGGTTGGTTACAGGTACTGTCACTTCCCCGTGTGACCTGTAACTACCTGATGCACGTGCAACCCCTGCACACCGCTTCTTTAGATAAACGTCCCTCTGTCCCGCTCCTGCCCACAATGGGAAGGCGGTTCCCAAGTGCGGCTGTAGCGCTGTGGGTTTCTCCTGCTTCACTGCTCTTTTTCTGTGTTTTCCCTCTCCTCTCTTTGCTTCTTTAGGTGCTTTCTGTCTGCTTGATAAAGTCTGTGGTTCAATTATTGCAGTTTCCTTTTTAATCATTGTATTCTTTTTTTTTTTTTTTTTTTTGGTATTACAGCCTGCTCAGCCTGCCCTGGGGATGGGACTGGCGCAGCATTTGGTGCCTGGTATTGAACCGTGGTCCCTGCGGTTGCCTAAGCTTGCCTAAGCAGGCGCTTTAGACCGCTGAGCCATCTCCCTCGCCCAAATCGTTCTATTCTTAACTTCTAGATTTTTCTGCTTGATCTCTTTGAAAGATTTAAATTTCTATCAAGTATTTTGCTTTGTGGAGTACTTCCTTAATTTTAAGGAACGTTCTCTACATTTACTTGAGCTTTGCCTAGTTTCCTTAAAATGCTTGTCTTGGAGGTCTTGTCAGGGAAATTCGTCTATTCCCACTCCTTTTGGAGTCCATTTCTGGCCATGGTAGCGTCACCTGCTGTGTCCTGTTGTTTCGTGTTGACAGCACATGAAGGGGGCTCTTGTCTCCCCTGACTCTGCGGCCTGGCTCAGTGCAGGATGCTGCTGAGGGCGGCACAGTTGGGGCACCAGCCAGCAGGGCTGGGTGAGGCAGCAGGGTCACTTCCGCCCGGCTCCACCGGCTGGGTTCAGGGATCACAAGGACCGCAGGCCGCCCCAGTGGCAGGGCTGTGTGTGCTCGCCACTGGAGGGCACTGTGGAGTTTCCCCTCTCGCTCTCCTTTCTCCACCAGGAAGTCCAGCCCCGAGGCGTCCGTCACGCATCCAGCTCTGCCCCAGGTGGCGGAGGTACCAGGGTCAATGTGCAGCCCTCGGAGCAGGCAGGGTCCAGGGTGAGGGTCACGTGCTCGTGGCACTGGTGGATCGTGTGCGAGGCCGGGGCTGGGTGGCAGCGGGGAGCTCATCTCCAGGTCACGACAGGCACAAGTGCATCCGGACGGCCTGCAGGGATGGCGGCCAAGATGCCCAGGTCCTGGGCTCCCCGGGATGGCTGCAGAGCTGATGTCCATGTTGTGGGCATCTGTGCAGTGGGCAGGCCTCAGAAGACCCAGGACAAAGTCGGCCCAGGGCCTCGGGGGTCCACTGTTTGCAGCCTGAGTGTGCAGTGTGGCCAGAAAGTCGGGTCTGAGAGCGGAGATTCCCGCAGAGCAGGCGAAGGCCAGGGCGGGGGTTGCGAGAGCGCAGGGGCGGGGCAGGGTGGACACCGCAGGCCTGGGACCGAAGCCTCCCAGCCTGGCCGGAGGGCAAGCGACACAGCACTGAGACACACCGGCTCCACTGCCTGCTGGAAGCATCGACTCAAGTGTTATTATTTTGTGATCCATTAACATGACTTTGGTGGCTTTTTGCTTTGCTATTATTACAAAACACTCGATTTATCTTCATTTTGCTCATAATATGCAACAAAGATGAATGCGGAGAGAATAGGATGGGGAATTTATAATGCAAAATAACATACAAACACTTTGAAAAATATCACGTCATACATAAAACAATGGCTATTGTCAGTACAGAAATTTAATATTGTACTGAAAAATAAGATATAATACCAGAAGTATGATAAAGTCCCCCTTGTAATTAATCCTGCATTGCATGGTAATTGAAATACTGTAGTAGAAATACACTTTACCTTTTAACCTTAAATGTCCATGCATTTAGAAATTTTTGCTCAGCACAATTGTGGTCATTTCAGTGACCTGTGAACTATGAACCTATGAACTTAGGTAGCTGCAGTAACCTACGAAGTAATAAAAATGTCAGCACTAACATTTTAAGCGGTTTGACATTAACGTAACCTACCCACTAAGCAGATATATTAATCATATTAAGTTAATCACAGTAAATGTTGAAAAATGTCGAAGTTTAAAATAAAGTCAGGGCTAACAGTTTTATAAGAGTCGTGTTTTTTTATTTAAATCCCACAGAGTGGCGGACCTCAGAAACACAAAAAGTAGCTTGTTTCCATGAAAGCCTGGAAAGAACAGTGTCATGCGGAAGCCAGAGTCTGGACGTGCGAGCGCGTGGGCCTCGCCTTGGGGATTCAGGCCCTTTGGACGTTTTCCTTTCAGTACTGAGAAGAGCCATTCAGCTCTCCCAACAGTGTCTGTCCACAGCTTTGCAAACGTCCTGGAACACTGCTGGCCAGGGACCCTCAGCACGCTGCGAAGGGCGGAGAAAGGCCTGTGGCCTCGCCGCTGCCGCTCAGGCCCGGCTGCTCACCTATAGAGCAGAGCTGAGGCCGGCGAGCGCAGCGGTCACCGGGAGCCAGGATTCGCGCGGGCAGCGCCTGCTCTCTGTTATCCTCTGAGTGCCGACTTTCACAGACACATTTATGAAACCCACTAGAAGACTTTTTCAGATCTTTCTTTTTTTTCTTATATTATGTCCAGCTCAGCTCGCCCTGGGGGAGGGGCTGGCGCACCATGTGGTGCTGGGGATTGAACCACGGTCCCTGCGGTTGCCTAAGCTTTCCTAGGCAGGTGCTTTAGACCATTGAACCATCTCGCCAGCCCTATCAAATCATTTTTATTTTGACTTAGTAATGAATTTTCAAGTTCTTGGTATGAACCTGCAGCAAAATACTTGAGTGTATAGTTTAAATATTTTGTGAGTTAGAGGACAAGATTTGCATTATGATGTTGCATGAGTTTACACTTACAAATCAGTGCCTACTTAAAGCACACAATTATCTTTTCAATAAAATGTAATAGGGTGGTATTAGTCAAATTAGTAAAAATTATTCTGAATCATTTTTATGTCATTGTGCCAAATTATTAATGATGTGGCAAAATTGTGTAATTAATTTTTGTATAATTAGAGGAAGTTACCCATCTCATTGCTTTTCTTTTAATGAGAAAAAAATCAATAAAAATGATACAGAATTTCAAAACAAGATGACAGGAAACTAACAATGGTTATTATAGTGCATATTGTTATCTTCCAAGTAGTTGCTCAGATCGCCAGATACAGGTGTGCAAAACAGCTCAGACAATACAAGCGTTTGCTGCCCCTCTGGTGTGCTAAACATTGTGGTGCAGTTATTTGATGTAACGATGCATTCTCTCTTCCTGTGGAAGGAACGATCTTCCCCTGCACACAGAACAGGACTGGAACACGCAGGCTGAAACGCATCTGGAGAGCAGTGCCTTTGCCTAATGTCCTCCTACTGTTAGCAGGACAAGGAAAAACTGAGAAGTTGTGACAGCAAGGAACACAAACACCACCGATGTCATGGGAAGCGTCAGAGAAAGAGGAGGCCCAGCCACCAGGAGCTTCTCGGGGCCCTGGCGTTCTAGCAAGCCACGCATCCAGTGCTGAGCAGAAGCGGGATCAGAAGCCGGGCTGAAGACCCACCAGGCCAAAGTGCCAGCTCCGCCTGCCTGCACTTGGAATGCGCGCACTGTGCCTGGCAAAGTCCACATCCCTTCCCAGGTGGGGTGGGGGGTGGTGGTGGGGAACACATGGAGCCTCCGCATGAGTTTCGATGTTTAAATAAATACCAAGTGTCGGTAACATCATGCGGAGTGAAAAAAGTTTACGTGAGGTCAGACATTGATAAAAGTCCCAGCAGGCAAAATGTAGTAAGTGAGCTGTGGTAAAAATCTGCATCGATGTGAACATTCTCACAAGCAGAGCTTTGACCCTGCAGCACCGCAGAGTGAGGCCCTAGGGCAGTGTCGGCACAGCAGACACCCCTGAGGACTCTCAAGCTGAGCTTGCATCCTCCACAGCCCAACCCAGAGGCACCGCCTCCCGCAGCTCCTGGGTTAGCGCACTGCTCCTTATCCAGAAAAACAGAGCACCCTTCTGAAGGAAGCATCCAGCTGCCTCTGCTCTGAGATTGCCGTGACTCGGTCTCTAAATGCGCTCTTTTCGCTTGGGCGTGTTTAGGATACAGCTGCACGGCTTCCCTGGGGATAGGCTCCCACTCCGGCCGTCTGTCCCTGCCCTCTGCTGCTACCCTGTGCCTCCCGTCCCTTCCCATCATACAAGGTCCGTGTCTGGTTCCTATCATCTCTCTCTTATTTTGCTCTTTATATGACTTATAGCTTGGAGTTTTCCTATAGAAGTACAGATGAGGAGACTGAGATGGAAAGAGAGCTGTGGAAACCTTCAGGGAAGAATTGGAGAAGCTTTACCTTCAGTCCTGGAAGCCACTGCCCGTGATTCTGGCTGCCTCTGGGACCCCTGCCTGGGAACAGGGCTTATGCTCCACCATGCGTGTGCCCCTCATCCCATCTCTGTATGACCAAGATCTGGAAACCAGCTCCTCATGTCATGTTCCCAGTTGCTGGGGGGAGTGGTGTGGTGTGTGGATTTGGGCTACTCAGTCATTGGACAGTGGTTTCACTGTTGAGTCTAACTTACCTGCTTCTCTCTGGGAAAGGACTGCTGTCCCACAGGACTCACATTTTTAAATTACCTGCACCATCTTCTTTGTAGTTCATGACGACGACAAAGAAGGAACAGAGGAAGGAGAAAGGGAAAGAAAAGAGGAAAGAGAGAAAAGCTGGGAAAGAAGAGAGTAGGAAAAAGGAGAATGGGGAGAAAGATAAGGAGAAAGGAAAGGGAAACTAAAAGAACAGGAACAGGAGGAGG
>PVKN010019743.1:0-16233 GCA_004027915.1 Capromys pilorides | reverse complement strand
CGTGCATCTCCAGGGTGCCTCTCTGCAGACCCCCTCCCAGCACCACCTGGGCGAGAGGCGTCCCTGGCGCAGACTCCATGGAGAGCCCCTCCCTCTCTGACGGCGCACTGGCTTCTGTCTAGCATCACCGTCTGTGAAAATGGCTTTAGAGATTTTCTTTTATTTTGGAACATGGTGACAGATCAGGTCCCCAGGCCTAAAGCTGGGCCAACATATCCATCACGTGGACCTTGGTTATTTTGCTTTCCTCAAAAGAAAGTAAACAAAAATGTTAACTATTTCTCAATAACATGTAAGACACACAAGCGCTCCTCACTCAGGGGCACAGACTGCAAGCGTGCGCATGCGCAGATGCGTACACATGGATGGCACGGAGCACTTGCAGTGCTCCACAGCGATATTTCGCGTGACACCAGATGACGACAGGAAGTGCTCACTGCTATTCCACTGAGTGTGGATTCACGATGCTGCAATACTAGTGCAGAAGCCGTCAGCAGCATGTCAAATGACTCCTGAGGGGCCCACGGATCTGGCAGAGAAGGGGTTCCTCACACGTAGTCCACGGCTGGGCATCAGCTTTAGTTGTAGAGGAGCGCTCAGAAGGTCCCTGCTGATGCTGCGGAAAGCCTTGTGTGTGGCTGTGTACACAGAGACCTGGATAATCAAGGTGAAGAAGGCGTCTTCGAGGTTAGGGCACTGTGCAGGGCTGCTAGGGAAGGTGGAGTAGATTTAAAAACAGCTCGTCCTGCAGGGCTGCAGTCCCAGCGCTGAACGCCTGAAACTGGGGCCCTGCAGGCAGCAGACCATGGAGAAGTTCCAGACAGTCTCAAAAGTAAAACCTAAGAAAGAGCTGGGAGTGTGACCAAGAGCAAAAGCCCAGATCCGATACCTGGCAAGCCCCACAGCCCCCACCAAGGGGTAGAAGGAGGAAGCGTGTGCTAATGGATGTGCACAGCCTCTGAAAGGAAGAACCTGTGAGATTCTTAGAGAACCAATAATAGAGAGAAACGAGACACCGTAGACCTTAGCATGGCTACAAAGGGAAGCTTTTGTGGGTTGCTCCAGCCCAGCACCATTATTCTTCTCTTATTCTATTTCCTTTTCAGCTAAAAAGTACTTTTCATTGTTACCTTAGCTCCTTTGAGGAATTAGACTTTTGTAGCCAAATACTTTAATAAGGACCTGGGCCTTAGAATAAGATACAAGCAGCCCTAATGTGGGCCAACATAGGGGAGCAGGAGAGAAATAAGATCATAAGACAGAAGGAGCTAGACGTGATAGAAGGAGAAGACCAGGGGCTCCATACCACTGATCTTCAGGCATGCTCTCCTCTCCAGGGAAGATGCCAGGGCCTCCAGACAGCAGTGTGCTGTGGGAGCAGGCAAGTGGGTGCGAGGAGGTCACGACAGAGGGCCCAGGGGCCAGGGGTGCACACGTAGAAAAGCAAAATCACGGGAGGCCTGTGGAGTGATGAGGAAGGCAGGGTGAGGCCTTCAGTAGCCTCCAAGCCTTGCATTTGCAAGTCTATGAAGCCTCACCCAGGGTGATGAAAGGTGGTGGTGACGTAGCCACCACACAGGTGTTACACTTGTCTTCACGAACGCTCCTGTCCAGTCAGGGTGGTAGCTCCTTCTTCTTAGTTTCTCAGCAGTGCTGTAAAAACAGCTTCCCGAGCTGCCAGCTTAGGCTTTAGCCCATGGCCTAGAAGGACCCCTGGAGCCCTGGCCAGCACAGGCCTCACCCCCAGGTGCAGCTGTTTCTCACTGTTAAGGAAGAAATAGAAGAGGAGCGAGGAGCAAGCTCTTGGGAAGTCTGTGCAAGCTGCTGAGGTCCTCACCAAGTGGTGCTTGACAGGAACTGAGGCACATCCGCGTGTGAACCTGGCTCTGGACACTGCTTAATCCTATTTACTCTTTCCATGGTTTCTGGTTGCTTTGTCTGAGAATAATACTTCTGCTGCCTCAGAATTCCTGGTGGAAATTTTGAGAAGGAAAGCAAAGCTAATCTTAAACTGTTGCTGGACAAGGGTTCTATTAAAGGTGTAAAGAAAAGCTCCTCCAACATTGCTTAGATTGGAATACATGAGAAGCGGCTGGTGGCCAGGTGCAGGGGAGGTGGGCGTGGTGCTCGAGGTGGAGCCAGTGAGCTGGGTCCTGGGCAGCAGAGACCCTGGATGAGTTGCAATCGGTCAGTGCAGGGGACATGTAGGGCATTGCGGGTGGAGCCAGACAGATAGCACAGGACTTCAGCTGCAGGCAAAGAAACAAATCCTGTGGGATGTAGATGTGGAGGCGAAGGCGGTGCAGAGGCCCAGACCGGGATCAGCAGCAGTGGTCTTCTTCACGCCCAGGCTGCCTGCCAGTGTTTGCCCCTAACACAGAACCCCCATCATGACCCAAACTTTACGTGTACCTCCTAGCAACAAATAAAGGGCCGTGAAGAAAGACCCAGAACAAGACTCCAGGGACAGGAAAAAAAAATAAAAGAAATGTGCAAAGAATGCGTTAAGGGACAAAGCCGAAAACTAGTGCAGTGGGGAAAGAGAGACACCTTGGAAGGAAATGGAGGCCAGTGGGCCCTCACGCCAGCACCAGCTGGGCAAGTGCAATGCTTTTCCCCCCCAGAAATGCACCAGGTTTTACGCACAGTTACAAATCCTTCACAGATGGAGGTGTCTCGTTCCTAAGAAGCCATCTCCAGGCTTGGCTTCCCCCAGCCCGTTCACCCCCTGGTGTGAAAGGCACCTGGCCTTCTGCAGGGAACGCGGGCTGTCCACAAAGGCATCCTCGTTGCTGCTTGAATCCCAGGCTCCCAAGGGCACGGCTGCTCAGTGCGGAGTCCAGCTGGAGAGTGCATGCGGAGGTCACCGTGGAGCCGGCCAGCATCCCCCATGTCCTTGCACAGAGCAAGGGACGAGAAATCTAAATTTAAGCAATTACTCTGGCAGGCGGTAGCTGCCGGCAGTGCGCATAGCTGGACACGGTCATTAGTTTTTATGCTTTTTAGTCAAATGTGTTACCAGAAACCCAATTTAGTGCTGACAGAATACCGTGAGGCAGCCAGAGCGTGGGCGCTGGGCAAAGTTTCCCGACTGCTGTCAACATGGTATTTATATCCGTGGGGACGCTGAACCCATTTTCTTTGCTTCTGTGCCCCTTGCTATCGATCCTGCAATCTTCCTGCCCGTGATAGTTCATGTGAGCAAAGAATCATTTTTTGTTAATGTCCCAGTGTCCAGGCAGGGTGCTCTGTACCAAATGCTGCCAGCTCCCTGGCCCACGTGCTGGCACAGGAATGAAGGCGGCCTGCAGCAGAGAGGTGCTGGGAAGACCTGGCCAGCAGCTGGGAGGAAGCCCTGGGCAGTGGCTCTGCCCTCCTCCCTACGTGCTGCCCGGGGACCCCTACATGGCGCTGAAGGACAGGCCACAAGGCAACAGTGGAGGAAGCTGATAAGCAGGACTTTGCTAGGATGAAGGGTTGCTCAGCCTTCCGGCAGCAAAGCAGCAGAGACCCTAATGGCTACAAACCCAAGGCCCCTTGCTATGAGCACTTAGAAGCTCTGTGAGCTGTTTCAGTGTAAAATACTGTGCACTGGGGCTGGGGAGATAGCTCCGTGGCAGAAGTGCCTGCCCGGCAAGTGCAAGGTCGTGAGTTTGAACCCTGGTCGCACAAAAACAAAAAAATTTTAAAAAATAAAATACTGTTCACTAAGAGTTCCTCAGTTAAAGAAAGGGAGGGAAGCTGGGGCCAGTAAATGTTTCAGTGAAAGGCCAGACCCTGTGGGTATGGGAAAACGCAGGGCCAAGCAGCACTCAGCCATATTTCCACCCTCCTCTTTCTACTTTTCTATGATTTCAGTCCTGGGATGAAACTCTGGCCTCGAGTGTGCGATGATCTTCCAGGACTCGTGATTTCAAAGGCCTTGGAGATAGTCAGACGTACTCATGGGTAAATAGACAAACAGCTGTGTTTACTTATTAGACGCCTGCTCAGCAGGGGCCTGCTCTAGGTGTCGCTCACGTTCTGGAGAACGGCAGTGAGTGTGAGCGAGCCGGTCAGCGCCACTGAGGTGCTGGTGTCCTCGTGTGTGATTCATGACAAATACGTGGAATTTTTCTCCACCGAGACTGGAACACGCTCCTGGGATGCCAAGCTGGCGAGATGATGTGGCCGGCGTGCGACAGGAGAGTGCTGGCGACCATGGGGGTCAGGAGGGCGTCGGTTTCACCGCTCCAAAGTCAGGCTGGGAACAGACTTGGAAGGAGTGACAGTAAAATGAGCTGCACAGGAAAACGTTCTGCGCCTGGCCCTGCAGAGCGAGGGCGAAGCGGAGGCGGAGGCGAGGAGAGAGGACACAGCAGAGCTGCGTGGGCGGGGACGGGCGCGGCGGGGGTGCAAGGAGCTGTTTGCGCCTGAGATCCGCTCAGGTGCCGTGTGGCCTGATTCCGATTCTCAAGGGACCATTCTCAGTAACTGGATTTAGGGCTCAGGAGACAAAAGCATCCAAGCGGAGTCGCGGCTCTGAAGGACAGTCACGGAAGCTGAGTGCCTCTTCGCAGGGCAGAAGAGTGCCCTTGTTCACGCGTAGGATCTCGCTTACTCTGTCAGCCAAGGGTCATCCACAGAAATGGCCAAGGAGGGGCGCTGCATGGCCTCATCTAGCTTGAACGATCGGAGCGTTAGCGGTGCGGAGAACGCTGGGCTAAACCAGAGCCAGACATGACTCTAAGGTGCGTGCAAGTATTTACGGGGCTCGTGAGACGTTCCCAGGTGGGAAATGATTTGACATTTGCCAAGTAAAGGGGTAGGAGTAAGATAAGGGAGGGTGACAGTAAAGTGGGGTCGGCTAGCTTAAGTCCCCCAAAATAGGCTGAGTCAGCAAGGCAGAGGGTGGGTCAAGGGCTGCATCTCTGTCTCAGCGGGTCCTTGAATGAGAAAAGATGGCATCAGGACTGTGTAAAGTGGCGTTCCCAGTGGATGGGGATCACTGTAGCAGATGCGTGAGTAACACACTAAAGCTTTCTTAGACAACGTAGAGCAGCTGTAAGTCACTCTAGAGCACCAGGGAAGTAGCAAGAAAGCTTTCAAATTTTTTACTTTTATATTTTAAAGAATACAAAATAGTGGGGCAGAGAGATAGCTCAGTGGACTAAGTGCCTGCTTAGGCAAAATCAGGGACCAGAGTTCCATCCCTGGCTCCACATGCCGCACCAGCCTGGCCCCTGTGTGCACTGAGCCGGCCACAGAGAGGGTGTGGTGAGGCACCCCTGTAATCCCAGCACTGGGGAGGCTGAAAATAGGAGGATCACTACAAGTCTGACTTTCATAGTGAGGCCTTATGCCAAACACATAAGAAAAGGCATACAAAATGGTAATGCTAAAGGCATTAGAAATAACAGAAAATTTCACTAAACTAAGTCATAGGAGTTCAATAAAGTTTACTTTGTACTGCATGATGTTATCTTCAAATTAGTCATTTAGGTTACCTAGATATTAAAGGTGAAAAACTTTTAACAAAACAAAAAAATTATAAGGTATTAAAAAGAAGAAAAAATAAACAGAAAAGCATTAACTATTCCTCTCAAAACATCAGCGGAAATTGGCAGTACAATTATCCAAATGATCCTGTATTTATTCTATTTATTTATTTATTTATTTATTTATTTATTTATTTATTTAGCAGGACTGGGGTTCAAACTCACAACCTTGCACTTGACAGGCCGGCATTTGTGCCATGGAGCTATCTCCCCTGTTCCCGATCCTACATTTACACATAAAACTTTTACATTCAAATTTTGTTCTCAAGCTATGCTTATCAGTAAACCATGAAGGTTATAGTATGGATTCCATGGCAGGTAGGAGAATTTGCATACAAGGTCAGGGCCCATATGGGGACACTGACCAAGACATAATCCAAACTCCCTAACACTTGAGCCTCACTGAAGGTAAGGACGTTGATGAGTGACGTCAGCTGACAGAGAGGAGAACACATTTGTAGACGCCACATGTCATAACAGAACTGCTTCTTGATGTCCGCAGAACCCCAGGCTCAAGAGCAGAAGCAGCAGTAACACAAGCAAGGAGCTGAGGATGTCCGCGCTGTCCGAGTAGAGTTGTGAAGGCCCCGAAACTCCAGAGGGAGGAAAGTTGGTGGTTGCAGGAGGCGGCAGAAGGGCATGAGGCACGAGAGGGCGTGGCCAGCGAAGGGCTTGACGAGGCGTGATTACAGCTGCACGGCGGCCTGATGTGCCCATACAGTGGGTGAAGCCATTTTCCAACCAGTGTGGTCCTAAAATATCTGCATGAAAAATAACAGTTCATATATCTGAGTGCACACAGAGACGAAGGTACACAAAATGTGTGGAGCTCGAGGAGGCCAGAGCAATGAACGGATGGGAGTTTTGTGGCTGTGACGCCAGCTGGTGCGATCAGGGAACACAGCTTGGGTACCGGCCCCAGTAGCTGAAACGACACACTAAAATTATCCAAGTTGTGTACAAGATTTATCGATAGTATTTCTTACAGCTGTTCATAAATCTAGAATTATCTAAAATTAAAATTTTGCTCCAGGGATCCTGAAGGGAACTTGGAAGCCCCTAAGCAGTCAGGGTGGGAACTGTGTTGGTGAGCAGATCCTCGAACACTGCGGCCGGCAAGCCCGCACCTGGCAGCTCCTTCTGCTCCCTCTCCCTGAACGGCCCAAGGCACAGATAGAAATGCCTGCCGCTGCTCGACTGGTTGCGTCAACGAAAGCTGCTTGTCTTTGCCTGTGTCGGTCCCAGGCGTGTCAGACACAGCCACCAGCTGAGGATCCGCAGCTGCCTGAGGCACAAGCCTCCAGGGGCCTTGGCCCAGGTCTGCAGCCCATAACGCTGAGGCCGCATGCAGGGAGAGCCTGAGCCCTTGGGCTGAGCTCCAGAAAGGGTTCTTGGGGTCTGCAGCAGGGGTGCTGTGGAGCCAAGTGCTCCCCCGTGCCTGCTTTGGAAGGGAAACAGCATGGACAGCCATGCAGTCCTTGGCCCAGGCGTGGTCAGACTGTGGCTTCCCAGTGCCTGGTTGTCTCTCCAGTGTGCGCTTCCTCTTGCTCCCTTCACTTATTAAATTCCTTCTTTTAATAACAGAATTTGGTGAGGATTCGGTTAATTACGAATTCAAACTCTCGCCATTTAGAATTTCAGAATTCTTTTACTATAATTTTGGTGTTTAAATCATCACATGAAATTTCCTATTTTGAAATATCGTCATGACAAAGCAGTGCTTGCTTTCTTACATCATGATAGGGTCTGAAGGTCCTGCTTGATCTAAGAGCTCTTGTTTGTAAGCAGAGACAGAGACGCACAGCCCAAAGATGGCTGTAGGCAGGCTGCTCCTCTGACATGGTTAGAAGCGATGCATGCACTTCAGGATTTCTTTCCAATAGCTCTTGTTAATTGGCAGTTTCTGGTTTGTACCCGGGATTTGACATCGATTCTTCTTGCTGGGATCTTTTAACACATTCTGTTTTCCTATTTACTCCATCTTTCAGTTGGCGCTAGAAGCGAAGTAACTGTCAGTTCAAATGTTGGTGGGAATTGAGCATTACATCCTGGAGCGTATTTGCACGCCATTGGGGGCAGGGCAGTGTCTTCAGATGGAACACAGCTCGCTCACCCTGACAGGACAGCGCGTCTTTCTTGCTTGTGTCATCCCATTTTTGAGCTTTCAAGTAGAGATTTTAGCTCAGCCAGAGGTGAGTCCGTCCTTGCCAGGCCTCGAAGGGTCACCAGTTTTGTACGTCTTGGCTGGGGCAGCCTTTACAAGCAGATGTATCTTTTCCTTTGTTTCATTAACATTTTAAGAGCAGCTACATTTATAGAATCACTGTGGTAGATTAGCCTCTAAATGATGTATGAAATGAAAAGTCCTGCCAACTGAGATGACAGTTGAGTTCTGCAAGGCTGGGCTACTGCTCTGAGTGTGCGTGCGTGTGTGTGTGTGTGTGTGTGTGTGTGTGTGTATGTGTGTGTTTAGTCCTAGTTAAATTCCCTTCATTTTGGACTATAAGTGTACTTTTAGAACTCTGTAAAGTTGAGATTGAATTGTAGTTTGGATTCAACCAAGAATGATTGAGATTAACGTGGTAAATTTCCATCTGATGGTGGTGTGTACTCCATGGATTAATTCTGAGAAGTCAAGCATTTTCTTCACTTGTGAAGGTTGCTGAGGCCCTCAAAACCACTTGGGCCAGAGTCTACCAGGTTAGTGGAAATAATTCAACGAATCCTGGCACCAAACTCAGTCACCCATATTCAGGATGTGTGTCAAGACCCCCTCTAACCGAAAATATGTTAAACCATAGAGATTCGAAGGGAAGAAACACACTTGACAATCCAACTTAAATTTTGTATGATAAAATGTTTTTCTAGACTGGGCCTGGGCATGGTGGTGCACCTATAACCCCAAAGCGTGGGAGGCTGAAAACAGGAGAATCACTACGAGTCTGATCTACGTAGTGGGACCCTGCAGACCCTGCAGATCCTGTACTAAATACAAAAGAAAAAAGTTTTTCCTCATTATGGAAAAGGTGCTGCACCTTCTCTGAAAATAACATCATTTATCCCTCATGAGTACAGACACCTTCAAATATCCCAGAGCTATCAATACATATTTAATGTAACGAAAATTACAAATGAATGTCTGGAAAGCACACACTGTCTTTGCCGTATCAGATTCTTCGTCACTTCCCACCGTGCTTTTCTGGAGTCCGTTTCTGTCTATGGAAGAGTTACAGTAGAATCCATGTCTGCGTCCACTAGGCATGAACCAGGGGACAGAACTATGGCATAAATCACTAAATCATAAATCTTAGCTGACTTCATTTAGATTTCAATTGAAAATTAATTTAGTTAACACTCTCAACTGGATTGATTTATGCAATATTTTACATTATCTTATGAAACTACATTTTAAATTTTTTTATAGAATGAATTTTAAATTCACCTGAAATATCTGAACTCAGTTTGAATGACCACATATAATTTCAACATTTCGGTCAGACGCAGCCTGCCTGTCCTGCAGTCAGTGTTCCCAGAACGTGCTCTGCTGGGCTCCATGGCCCCGCCTGCTTTCTCAGGGGAGGAATGTTCACGTCCACATTCACACAGGAGGCTGCGGGAGCTGAGCATGGTGGGAAGTCTCCGGCAAGGAGGGACGGTTGGAGCTGGCGCAGATGAGGGGCTCTGGGAAGACAGGCGGGTGGCCCTAACAGAAGCCCCGAAGCTGAAGTGACCCATGATGTTCGCCCCGGTGCAGACCAGAGGGACACGTGTGGACCACATGCTGGCCAATTCCACACTGGTGGAGCCCTGGTGAGAGTGGAAAACCCGGAGAAGCCGCTGGCTGGGGAAGTGGCGCATCCCAGGTTGGTGTCCTCTGGGACTCGGGCTGGTGCACGTGGGGCCAGGGAGAGTTCTGGGTGTCAGGTGAACCCCGCATCCATCTCGGTGGCTGTAGCCAGGGACTGCACACGGGAGCATCATCAGATCTGGGAGCAGCTTCCTCAGATCTCTGTCTCCAGTACATGGGCAAGAGGGCAGCTCAGTGGGACACACTTCAGCCTACCCCTGGGGCTCCTCTCCAGGACACTGGGACCCTCGTCACCTACTTCCTGTCCAGCTCACACTGCTCCCCTCGTTCTATCCATGGCAACCACCTCTGCTGGAGCAGGGGCTCGTGGACAGATGACCTGAGCGCCCTGGGCTCTGATGCCCAGGCTGCCCTGCACTTACCTTTCTACCACCTCACTGGGCCAGAGATGCCCAGAGGCGCACAGGTGAGGGGGATGACCGCAGGACAGAGCGCCTCCTCTGAGCACTGCATCAGGACCGCAGCCCTGTCTCCTCCCGGTGACCGCAGCTCACCACCTCTTTCACATTTCCCATTTTCCCTGCTCCTTTTGGTCACAAGGAATTGAGCACTGCCAGGCCTGTCTCTCCCTCCAGGCTTAGTGGAGCTTCCAGTGTGCTCTGTGGTAAAACCAGTTTCACTGTGGGAACCAGAGTGGGACAGAGCTGAGGTTTGCTCAGCTGGGGCAGCCGCCATTTCCACCCGCCGTGGAGCACCAGTTCCTGGACCCACGGTCATAACATTCTAGTGACTGTGCATATAGCATTATGCATTGCTCAGTGATTTCGTACATGGATGACTATGTACACAAACTGGAGGGTCATGTTCCACCATCACAGGGGTTGTTGACAATTAGTTTGTTTTTCTCTTTTTAGACAGGGTCTTGCTACACATTTCAGGATGGCCTCAAATTCAGTTCTAATGACAGGCTGGCCTTGAACTTGCAGTGATTCTCTTGTCTCAACCCCCCAAGTGCTGGAATTACAGGTGCGTTCTACCAGCTTCAGGCCTTTGCAAGGTTATTAATTCCAAAAAGGCCGCACCTCTCCTAAAGCCCTTCCATCAGTGCAGGAATAATGAACAGAGGAGACAGTAGCCACCTACTTTCAGGAGGCCCACTGGCCATTGCTGGACACAGGTCAGTTGTCACACCTCGTCATCGTAAAGCACACCAGTGATGACAATAAACACTCCATGCTGCATGTGCAGCTGAGAATGGTCTTGGCCCAGTGCAGGAGGCAGAAGTAAGGAGCCACTGCACTCAGCCCAGCATGGAGGCTGGGGTCACGCTGCTCCACGACCTGCTCTCTGCACAGTGCAGTCGGAGCCTGCAGCACCTCAGCAGGGTCACAGCAGGGCTTTCTTGGCCAGAGGTGGTGTGTTTGTCACACCATCCTGCTAGATCGCATTCTGGCCAGAAGTGGCGCTGTTTGGCACACGGTCCTGCTGGATCGGGGGTGTGATCAGAACTAGCAGGGCAGAACCTGACTGAATCCAGCGTATATGACTGATTCATGGTGCAATAGCAGGATTAAGCGTGCTGGGATTAAGGCCGGTTGATCACTAAATGAGTCCTCTGACTGGGTTGGCACCGAGCTTATCCCAGTGTCAACCCTGCCTTGGGCCCAGCTGATTATGGACTGAAAGCTCTCCACAGTGTGAGATAAGACACCTTTGCTCCTTTAACTTTGGGCATTGGTTACTTTGTAGTATCAACAAGTGAAAACTAACTAAGACTAGCAACACCTTGGTTCCTCTCTGATGTCACAGGCAGGAAGGCTAACCCATACCTGGAATCCATAGGTTTATCACAGTCCATAGTAACCACCGGCTTCCACATTGTGAAGTATCTGAGATAATCAATTAACCACTGACTGGCTGATTGACCGTCACAAAGAATGATGTTCAGTTAGACACTCAGCATTGATGCCTGTTTGTAAAAGCTTTGACATTCATCAATAAGAACAGCGAAAGCCACCTTGGAGAGCAGGATCCAAGCAGAGCCTGCAGGAGGGTAGGGCTGCTTCCCTCGTGTGCGGGCTGCAGCCTGGTAGACTGAGGCCCGCAGCTGGTGTCCCGTGCTCCTAGTGCTCCTTGCGTGGGATTCACTCTTCTAGGTGTTCCCAGGAGAATCAAAGATGGCTGGTCCGTGGGTCACCCTTAGTGGCCCTCCACAAGCCTTGTCTCAAAACCCCACCATCTTTCTGCCTTTTTATCCCGGAAGGCTCATATCCAGCCTGGCAAACCATTTGCCTTGCCGTGTTCCAGGAAGTACATACATACTGCAAGCTATTTCTGTTTTGCAAAAAGTCAGGATGTCTCCTGGTGTCCTTCTTCAGAAGCAGCCCTGAGTGTGCAGGGAGGTGGTGGCAGGTCTTCCTGAGCGCACGTGGGCACCAGCACATCCTTCATGAGCTGCGCTTGGGTACTGTGCAGTGGAAGAGACTCATTCTCCTGTCCTCCCCACGTACACACGAGCAGATGCTGAGCTAGACCTATAATTTCATTATAGCTATACAGTGACAAAGCAACTACACAATCTGTCTTCCAGGCTTATTGAGAAAATAAAATGAAATCATGATTTTTGTCATCTATTGGACTAAAGGAAATCATGCTGCTGTTAATATTTTTATCTTATAACAAACAGAAATAGGACAGTGAAGAGATTTAGGAAAGAGATTATCTCCCTGACACGATAATCTTGAATTAAAACTAGAAAATCTGTAAACCTTGATGTTAGGAGCAGCTCAGATACAATACTGAATGATTCAAGGGGAAATTCCTCCAAAAGGAAGCAACAAGGTCCAGGTAGATGGAGCCTGCTGAGTCCTGCATCGGCAGGCTTGGGAAACTGCAGGGGTCTGAGTGCCTCATACTGAAATCCTCACTCTTGAGCCTGTGATGCCTGAGTGGGCTCCTAGGAGCAAACCAGGTCAGACAGGCTGATGGGATTGGTGTCCTTACAGAGGAGACGCCAGGAAACTCCAGCTGCCGTCAGTGTGAGCACACGGCAGGAAATCACTGCCCAAGACCCAGGTGGGTGCCCACCCAAACCTAACCTGCCAAGTCCCCAGTCTTGAATTTCTGAGGTGCTCCAATTGTGAGAAGGAAAATTTTGATGTTTGTAAGGTTTCCATCTTGAGATTTTGTTATGACAAAGCCAAGTAACAGAGACAGGGAAACAAGTGCCCATGCGACGCTGCCACTGAAAATAGCCGTGCCTTCAGGCAGAATGGCATTATTTCATCATTTCTTTGGTAATTTAAACCCTGCATGAAGCTATTTTAGGTTGTCAACGCAGGTGCTCCTTACTAATCTGAAACACTGGCAATTAAGTGAACTCCACTTTGCAGACGCACACATGCACATGCGCACACACAACACCACCTTCCCTGTTCATAGACTCGCTGCCAAATGGACCTCTTGTGCTTTGTTGGGATTTATAGAAACATGACATCATGTGGGGCTCTTGCTTGCTTTGCAGTGACAGCCCCAATAAAGGATACAATAAGAAACCAGATGGTGGATACTCATCCTCACCGAATCATGTCACAGTATGTTCATTACCATGCAAAAGTGAGTCTGTGTATTCCTAATTTGTATGTGTAATCATTTCTATCATTAAATTTAAGTTCTCATTTTCATTTCCAACAGCGTTGAGGTAGAGGGACATGCCTTCATGTTTTGTTGACTGGAGAGCTTAGTAAACAGTGGTGAATAAGCAACTTGTCAGTAAGTCACATACTCTTCAAAGTGTTAGAACTGCACAAGTATGCGCAAACAAATACTTAAAAAAAAACAAGCGCAATGGTTTGGAATTGATGAGTGCAGCATCCTTTCCTCTTCTGGCCTGTGAAGACTGATAGTTTCCATTAGAATAATTCTCTGGCATCATATTACTTTAACCCAGTGGCTGGCCGGTCACCTTACTGCATGGACATGACAAGTCTGTTCAGGTGGCAAATCTTTCTGCTAAGAATTTAAGTACTCACCGGCTTTATCAACTACTTCCCATTAGTCACTGAAGATGAGAGGATCTGTGTTTCATTTTGTCCTGCACCTGGGGACTGTGGTCAAAGACAGATGCTGTCCCCTGTCCCTGTGCTCGGGGTGGTGTCAAGGACTCCCCACACTTGCGATGGGATCGCTGGTTTGCCGGCAACATGATCTTCAGGAAAACGCTGTCTCTGTGAGATGCAGATGTGTTCCTTCGTTTAAATTTGAATTCTTCATGCTAGAGATGGAAGTTCAGATGGATGAAACAGGAAAGTGAAATACAGAACTTTTCATGCTAGCGACAAATTCAGTTTTCTTTTTTATGTATTTAGTACAGGGTCTACAGGGTCTCACTACACAGGTTGGACCCATGGTGATCCTCCTGTTCTCATCCTCTTAACAGCTGGGATTATAGGTGCACACCTCCATGCTCAGTCTCATTTACCGGTTCAGTGCTCCCTGGGAGTGGGGCCGGCATGCATCTGCCTAAGCAGGTGTTTTAACCCGCTGAGCTATCTGGTTGGCCCTTCAGTTTTCTTTTTAAACCTTAGGAGTGATTTCTAATCATATGTATGCTACTTCTTGATGTTGTGTACTTATAAATAATCATTAAGGCAACCCATATTTGCTAGGGTTACTGGCCATATTTTCTTCATGTATGATTCCTAAGAGTACTACTGAGGGAAGGTGGACTCTTGGAATGACAAGGGAAATAATGGTAAAAACCAGCAAAGAGAGTATATTTAAAGATTCACCCTAATATCTAACAATGGCCAGAATTACATAGTTCATGTTCCTATGGGTCAAATTTTGATGACAATAGTTGTTCTGACTGTTTAGGCAAACGGCTACCCCAGCTGCCTGTTCATAGTTACCATAATAAAGAATGCATTGTATGCACACTTTTTCTCTCCTGAATCAAACGATAGCAGTAGCTACACCGTCTGGTAAATACACTTTTTCCAGAATTAGATACAATTCTCAATGGAAATAGACTGGCGTCTCAGCCCATTACCTAGGGTACTGCTCTCCTGAGCCTAAATTTCAGGCAGTGGAGCACAGCCAATGTGTAGACCTCTGTTCTTTCCCAGAGGGAACAGATACACACAGAGAACAAAATTGCAACTTACCAAAAATACTCAAACTGCACTACTCAGACTCCGCTCCACATAAGAGCAGGGAGCCTTTTGTGAGTGTTATTATAAGTAATGTATAAATATACAATAAATTGATTGAACAGAATCATTTGATGACAATGGGAAACATTAATACTATAATCTAGGGCATTCTTTTCAAATAAAACATACTGGTGTTAGAGATTAAAACCAAATGACTTGACTTAAAGTCATTGAGGGTGATAACAGATGTACTTTGGCATGAGGATGGGGGTGCTGTTCCAGCAGCTCCCCACTTGTCCTCTGACTGTTAATGTTCTCCAAGCCCTCCTTGGATTTTCCATTTACACTTAGGAAGAAGAGGTCGTCTGGGACTCTCTGAGCAGCTATCTTAGCAGGCTTCGTCTACCTCCCAAAATACACCTAAGGCCAATGGGGCTTGCAATGCCTGAAATATATTTATGGCTGTCTGTTTTTGCAAGATGAGGGAAGGGCAGAGGTGGCATCAATTTTAGTGAGTACAAGAATTAATCTGACAGTGAAGCAAATGAATAATTGAATGTTTATCTTGAAAATGATTTTTGGCATGAAGAGAAATAAAAAGATAAAATACCAGATTGCAAAAAATATTGGCATAGGTATAAGAGGATAGTGAAATAAAAGAAAAAAACTCATGTTCATTTTTCATGTATTTATCACAGAGAGAATGACCTGCAGAAAGAGGAGGAAAGAGCCGAGAGGCAAACTGACTCAAAGCAAGAAAGGTCCCAAGGAAGAGCTGATTTAAGCTTCCAGGGAGCTTGGCCTTCTAAGTAATGCCCATCAACACGAAGCTCTTGGGAAAAGAATGGGCTTTGGGGCGGACTGAGAAGGAAAACCATTCTGGACTCCTAATGAACTATTGGGGTGCATAGTTCATTCTGCTTTGCACAATGTGGAGAGGATTACAAATATGTAGAGGAAGAAGCATTTAGAAAGAATTTGATCTGAGTTAAACAATTGTGGAATGCTGGTAAGGCCAGGTAACATTTTTGAAGTATTGAAATTTCTTTCTAATATGTGATTCAGAACTAAGCCTGTGGGGTGCAAGTGAACAATATAGTTAAATAAAAACTACAGAAATACAATTATGCTGAATGAAACCAACTGTGAGTGTAACAGAGGAGAGTACTACTTGTCTATTTCATTATGTTTATGGAATTTAATTCATAAATTAGTTTTAAGGTCAAATAAGTTTGATTCCATACACCCATGATATAAATAATGCATGAATTTAAAGTGAGGAGGACTCTGAAGTGTATTTTTAAGAATATTCTCATACAATTTGTAATTTTATTTAGGGCTTAAAATGAAATACTTAGTTTCTACTCTGTTAAGTTGAAGCTATGGTCTCAGACATCTGTGATACTGTTAATTACAGGTTTCACTGTCCATAACTTGTCAGTATAGAGTGGAGCTTAACTGAATAGTAGGTTGTTTTCATTTGCATTTCTCGAATGACCAATGATGTTGAACATTTTTTCGTAGATTCATTTGCCATTTGTATTTCATTATCTGGGAAGTGTATATTCATCTCAGATGCCCATTGTTTGAGTGGGTCTTTGAATTTTGGGGCCTGATTTTTAAAAATTATTTCTATGTTCTAGATAGAAGCCTTTTGTCTGCAGGACAGTTGGCTAATTTCTTTCCCAATTCGTGGGCTGGCTGGCTTTCTTTCTTTCTTTCTTTCTTTCTTTCT
>PVKN010019742.1:0-16235 GCA_004027915.1 Capromys pilorides | reverse complement strand
CTCACTGCCCCTCCTTGCCATTGGAGCCTGTTGCTAAGAAACACGTATGGGGGAAAAGATCAAGGCCTTGTAAACTGATAGAGGTTTTCAGGGGTGCTTTCAGGCCTCCCATGGCCCAACTCCCCATCTCTCCTCTGGTTCCAGTGCACTGATCTGGACCACAGACTCTGAGGGAAGCAAATCCCTTAAGTGATCATGGGGATCCTGTCCCGATCCACCCACAACCACCACCTACTACTTCGCCCCCTAAATCATGAGGCCTCAAGCGAGCTTCGCATTTCCATGAGTGCTGACTCTCCTTTTGCTTCCCCAGGTCTGGGCCCCTCTGACAACTCTCCTAACAAGGTAAGCACAGCCAGTTTCATTGGCTCATTTTTCTCAAGTGGAAATGTTCCCAGAGAGAATGGACTGTTCTTGAAGACACAGATGTAAGGCTGAGTTTGGGCCTACGCTCCTCAATAGAGCAACAAGGAGGCATCGGCTACTCCCTTCCATGAGTCCACCTCACAGTGAGAATGTGTCCTGTGCAAGAGTCCGCATTGTGGCTGTGTGTAAATCCTAGCTGTGGCGACTAGTAGCTCTGTGGCCCTTAGCACATAACATAAGCTCTTTGCGCCTCAGTTTCTTCCTAAAGGAGGTGAAAGCGTTCACTGAGTTAACCTGTAAAGCCCCCAATGCAGTGCCCCAAGCAAGGAAGTCACTACCTCCTCTTCCTTTATCCACCTTGAGTCTGACCCTGCTCCTCCTGTCAAAGGATAACTTCCATTCTAAGGGATCTGGGGCCCTGGTTCCTTTATTTTATAGAATTTTTTTTTTCACATTTCCATCTTTCAGTGGAATACGCACATACACTAAAACATGCTTACACTGTAACTATGCTTTTGCTATCTGTGAACTTTCACCAACTGAATACGCCCATGAAAGCAGCACCCAATCAACACACTTATGTCTACTGCAGCAACAAAACCTTTCCAGTCACCTTCTTACAAGCCACGCCTGCTGTCCTGAAAGCACACCTGCCTTCTGTCAATCAGTGTTGTTTTGTGAATTTGCCCATGTTGTACACATCTGTGACGCAGTCATCCTCTCTGCTGTGCGATCCTAGTCCATGGCATTACACCATCACCACGATTTAGCGCTTGGAAGGCCCACTCACCACCATGTTGGCAAGCAGGGAATAAGCCCTTTCCAAAGCTCAGTGTTTCAAAGAGGTCGCAGCACAGTGGTGGGGAATCCCACCAGCCACAGTGAGTCTCTGGCCTGTGAGTCATTATTTTTTCCTTAACTTTACTGAAAATCAATAAGTATATGGCATATTAAAAATTGTATACAAATATTGAAATGTGAAACATACAAGATGTAGAGAAAGTGAATTTTAGAGAAGTATTTCTGAAATAAATATATAACATGAGATTAATAAAAGATTTTACATTGTAAATAAATTATTTGCTAACTTCAATGAACATAACAATAAAAATTGTGTAAAATAAAAATGAAGAAAGAATTTACAGATCAGTCACATAATAGTTCACTCTGTACCAAAATCAAGAAACTTATATTCATATAATTAGAATTCTCAAAGTAGCAAGGGGTAGGCAATAAATATTTAAAGATTTAAAATTTCTAAATTTAGAGCTGGCCAAATAGCTCAGTGGATTAAAGCACATACAACCAGGCCCAGGGGCTGGGGGTTTGATCCCTGGGCCTGCCATGCTGGCCCCACCCCCAGGGCAGGCCCCACCCCCAAGGTGCACTGAGATGGCAATTGAGACTGGGTATGTGGCGTGCACCCAGCTCTTGGGAGGCTGTAAACAAGTGGATTACTACAAGTCCAATCAAGTAGTGAGACCCTGAACATCTTCCCTAAAATACTAAATAATAATAATAATATTCAAAATTAAATTTCTAAATTTACTTTAAATTATTTTTCTAAGAAAAATACACCTTTTGCACAAGAAATATGAATAAAATCATACCAAGATACATAAAAATAAAATTTTCCAAAACTAGTTGTAAGGGGAAAAATCATTATAGCATATACATAAAAGAAAAATATTAGCAATGGAGGAGCAAAATTAAATGGCATCTTATTCTACATTTGAAAAAAAAAAGAGAGAGAGAGAGAGAGAAAGGGGCCAGGGAGATAGCTCTGTGGCACAAGTGCCTGCCTGGCAAGTGCAAGGTTGTGAGTTTGAACCCCAGTCCCACCGCCCCCCAAAAAAGAGCAAGTGGGTAAGAAACTAGACTAATTAATTCAAAGGACTGAAAAAAATCTGTCCTCGTTGAATTTTATATTTAGTAAACATACCACTGAAAACTAAATGTAAAATATTTTACTCAAAATATTCTAATATCTCTAGATGTAGCATATAGGAAATAACACAGACTATAATCCAGAAGACAAGAGAAGCTGCTGTATGGTCCTGGATAAAAAATAAAGAGCTTTCAAAATGGTAGTAATGCAGGACTATGTAAAATGTAATTATATTAGATGAACCCATTTATATTTATTGGTAAAACAGTTATCAGTCTTATGTCAGATTATATACTTTTTTCATATATGTGTGCATGTATATGTGTATAAAAGACAAGGAAGAACTAATATGAAGTCAATGGAAAATGTAAACATTCTTTTTAAAGTTTCTGAGGCTAGGAGAAGATATTATACCATGTCTTATACATAGATCGTAAGTCAAAGATACAGTATAAATCATAAACCAAAAGTTAAAATTAAATAATATTCAGAAAATTAATTAAATATTAATTTAAAATGAAATATTCCAAAACAATATTCCAAAATTTAAGTTAAATCCTGAGTCCAACTAAGAGGCCAGAATGTTGTGTATCATATGTACGAATCTGTGATCAATTCAGAGTATTCACATAGTATCCAAATAGGTTAATATATACAAAAATATCAACTAAGAGAAAATTTTCATGATAGCAAAGAATTACTAAGAATAAAATATAACATAAAGACTGGAATGGCAAATATATGACCAGCACTTCTAACGGTTTGGAGACAGGATATCACACAAAGTTCTAGTATGTCGTGGACATAGACAGTGTCCATGACGCTTACTGGTGGCCAGGTGTCACTTGTGGGACTGAGCTACTGCTATTTCTTTGACATCTGTCCTGCAGACCCAGACAGAATCATGATCCATAGAGTGTGGGAGAAGTCCATTTATAGAATACGCTGATGGAAATATTCCGCTGCTGTATAATTCTTTTTCTCCTGTGTTTAATTGTTTGCCCTCTTTGGTGGGTTCATTCCATTCTCATTTATGGAGTTCTGGTCATTTTGATCCCTCTCTAGAATATCTTTTAGTAGTCTTCAGTTGTTCTTTGTCTTAGAAGTATTTCACTTCTAACTCTTAACTTTTTTTTCCCCCAGTACCGGGGATTGAACTCAGGACCTTGCACTTGCCAGGCAGGCACTTATTCTACTGAGCTATCTCCTTAGCCTCTGTGAGAGTCATTTAATTGATGGATGCTTGTCCTTTACAGGTGGACGAAATTGCATATTCTTCTCTGAATTTCAATGCCCTACAACCAAAGCAATCATCTTCAGACTCCCCACCCCCTACACTAATAGAAACAGTTTATTCAAAGTAAAGAAGAAGTAATGTAACCTGCCCTGTATTCATCTCTCAGCTAGAAAAGGAAAAACGTCTCCCATGCTCTGTCCTCTCTCCATCAGCATCTCCTGTGGCAACACCTCCTACCTCCAATGTCAATAAATGAAAAGGCACATCAGGCAGTCTGCAGGAAACCCATCCTCCTGGTCACTGGAAACAGGCAAAGCCAGTTTTGGAAGAGAGCAGCCAGAACTTCCCTGCCCCTCCCACTTTCCCAGCTTAACATTTGTTGTAAAGTTATTTATTCAGAGCAGACTCATTTATTCCCATCCCAGACCTGTCCATCAAAATGCAACTTGAATCTGCCATTATTTGAGGGTAATTTCCTCTCCCATTGAAGTGCATGTGCAAGGAAAGAAAAAAAAAAAGAGAGAAAGTAAAATCAATAATAACTTCTCCTTTCTCTACAAACCTCATACGAAGCCCACCATACCCAAGAAAGCTAAATATGTAACCCCCAGTGCACTGGGAAATGTTACACTTTTGTCTACTGTCAGGGGCCTGAACATCTTGCTGCTTAGCTGGAATATTACCTAAGCCCTCTGGCAAGCCCATCTCCAGAGAATCCACTAGAAACGAAAAGGAAACAATAGGCCAAGGTCCACAGGCAGTTTCCACTGGAAAACACAAAAGTGCACCACCATCCTTAATATCTAGGAGGGCTTTACTCAAGGAAGTGCCTGGAAAAGGAGAGACTACAGCTCCTGTGGGGAGACTCAACTTTAAGGAAATGAAATCTGCCAGGAACTTGGGAAAAGAACAGAGTTATCTTCATTATTTAAAATTGTTGTAAAGAATGCACATCTGGAGGCACGTGGTTGTCTCCTTTTCTGAGACATTTGCCACTTTAATTTTTGTGGCTTCTTACTTAAGTTTTTACTTAACTTCTTACTTCTGCCCTCTTAAAAAGATTATTTTTACTTCACTGTGTAAACTGGCCTGACTGCCTTGGTACACGGGAACCTGCTAAAAGCCCTCAGGCCCCCTGGCCAGGAGCCCTTCAAGGTTTTTGTTTTGTTTTGTTAAAGGCATTAAAAGATAAGAAGAAACCTTCCTCATGCATTCCAGAGAGGGCCCTGCCTCAGTTTCTGGCCCCATCAGTCCCGTCCCCAGCTGCCCTTCTGTTTGACATTTCTGCCTACAGATGTCTACCTGTCTGCTCTAAAGTCTCAGGAAACCTCTGCCTCTGCAAGGGTGCCCTTGATCCTTGCAAAGTGGGAGCACCCTGAAGGGAACGCTAAGCTCCTGCTGAGGGCTCCGTTTACAACCTGGGAAGCTGCCTGGTGCTGATGCCCCTTAGGCATGAGGGCTGCAAGGGGACCTGAGGACTCGAATGTGGCCCCACCTGGGTTTTCCATCAGCCTCTGAAGCTTACCTGTTCTCCTGTGGGGATCTGTGAGTCCCAGTGTGAGTTGGAATAAAAGGCAAGAGAAGAAAAAGCAAACGTGCTTCTCACGCAGCCCTTTGCTGGGTGGATGAGACCTTTTTGGGGCTGTAGAGAGAAAGACTTTATCTGATTGATCATGTGCTGTGCTCAACGGACTTCCTCTAAGAGTCCATTGGGGCTTCTCCTTCACAGGTGTTTCCAAGCCCTGACACAGATTATTTGTGATTTCTGTCATCTGTGCTATGCTGGGTTATTTAATGTTGCCTGG
This sequence comes from Capromys pilorides, assembly GCA_004027915.1. Lineage (NCBI taxonomy): Eukaryota > Metazoa > Chordata > Mammalia > Rodentia > Capromyidae > Capromys > Capromys pilorides. The sequence goes on along the minus strand of PVKN010019742.1, from coordinate 10,939 downwards.
CTAAAACCACTTCTGATTATTGGTAAATTTGCTCTATATGAATAATAAAAATTATATATCAGAACTGCTTCCTGTTTGTACTGCATTACAGGGTGTCTTTTCTGATAAAAGAGAAAATTGCTCAATGAGGAGTACGAGTAAGCCTACTTGGAAATCTGTAGGGGCAGATCCAGAGTTCAGAGAACTAGATACATTCACTTGCACACCCACTCACAAAGAGTATAGCTGGGGGCAACCTACTGGAAGGAACTGCTTATCTTCCTCAAGAAGATGACTTAAAAGTAAGCGACTTCTTAGCCTCTTCATGAGGGACCAGAATGCTTCTCATGTAAGACTCTAGAGAGCAGAGCTGGCAACAGAGCTATTCCCACAAGCATTTCTGCAGTGTGGTACAGAATCTGACACACCCTTCCTTATCTTCCTCATTACCAATTCCTTTTGTTCTGCCCTCTTAACCCAAATAACTTTCCTTTTTTCCATTATTTTTTTTAATTTTTGGTCTTTTTGAGATAGGCTCTCACTATGCAGCTTAGGCTGGTCTTGAGCTCACTTTGTATTCCAGGCTGTCTTGAACTTGCAATGATCCTCCTGCCTCAGACTCCCGAGTGCTGGGATTACAGGTGTGCACCACCACACCCAGACTATTCTACTTCTTATTAAGCTGTTATCTCATTTTCTTCTCTTGTGAGCAGCTGAAAGGTGTGTGTGGCCTTTTCCTTCCTTCATCCTCTATTTCTCCTTACCCAAGACCTTAATGCAGAAAAAAACATAGGTCTTCATCTCTTGACCAAATTTAGGAGTATTTTCATGCTTTTACATCGTCCAAGTCCACAGGTAACTTCTCCTTCCGGGGCGCTCTCCCCACATCTCCTAAGTGTTTCTTCTTCAGGGCTGGTCCCCAGGCCCTGCGCATCTCCCTCCACCCTGCCCTCTCCTCAGCTTCAGTGGTCTCTCTGCCATTGGCTCCTTCATCTACTTCCTGCTATTTCCCAGGACTCCTGGCTCCCACACCCAAATGTGGCCTAGACTACTCATTTCAACTGGCTGCTCCTGCTCACTTCTCTGAGGGACTCCCCCAGAGTTTCCCAGTTCCGGCTCTGGTGTTCTCAGATTCAGTACAGTCTACAACAAGCTGTGTTGATTCCAACATCTCTCAGCTTTGGCATTCTCGGCTTCCCACAAACCCCACTTTACTAGGCCCTCAAAAACCATGAGCGGGACTTGGCTTCTTTCTCCACTCTTTCTGTGGAAAACTGCCTTGCACGTTCCTGCCTCATTATCTTCCTAAATACTACCTCACTCTCTTACTCAAGAATCGAAGGTGGCCTGTAAGTTCAAATTTCTTCTCTTTACTCTTTCCTACTTCCTTCACTTCCTTCCTTCTCTAGTGTAATTCCTCTATTTAGATTCATCTCCTACAAATCCCCACTGTGTCTAAAAATTAATACTGTTGTGGACTGAGCTGAGACAGTGGCGTCAAACCTGTAGCACGTGTGTTGCTTTTTTAAAAAAAATTATGTGTATGGTTATTACAGGATTAAAAAATGCAGCTTAGATTGGTAATCCTCCTGCTTGCAGTTTCCCCGCCCTGGGACTATAGGCCTGCGCCATAATGCCCATACCCTGGCCCACTCAGCCACTCAGAGGGCAGGGCTGGCGCAGCATGTGGTGCAGGGGATCTGAGCTTACATAAGCTTGCCTAAGCAGGTGGTTTAGTCCACTGAGTTATCTTGCCAGCCTTGTTGCTTTTTAAGCATATTTTATTTTATTTTGAACAGTAAAAACAGAAGCAATAACAAATAGAAAAAAAGTCAGAATCAGGGTAACATACATCATTGCTTTTTTTTAACACGAAAGATATTAATGTATGAGTTGATTTTTCTAAACTAACGCCATAGTGCTCAGGTTTAATTGCAGTGCTGGCACTTTGTAATAAATAAATGGGTTTGGGGTTGCAGTTTGGGCACTTGTCTCCAAGGTATTTGCAATCACTGCTTTAATATGTCCCCAAAGGCTCAGAAGTTCAGAGCTGCCTGGGGCTTTTGGAAATATGATTGGGCCACACAAGGGATAACTTCAAGTGGATTCCTGTATAAATAAGTTCAAAAGCTAAATGGGCTTATGGGGGCATAACGTGATAAGGCAGCCATTAGGAGTGCGGCTCTGGAGATCACATGCTGACCCGGCCCCTTCCTTCCTGGCTCTCTCATGCCCCCTCTGCTTCTGGGCTGCAGGGAGATGAGTGGCTCTTCCCTGCCCCACCCTTCATTTCTGCCTTTCTGCTCCTGAGCCAGCTGTTAGCGGATGCTTAGGAGACTGTGGCCTGAAGCAAGGTAACACTGAAAAATGAAACATAGGTGGAGGAACATTCAATACGCTGGGCATGAAGTAATCTATTCTGCAAGTACTCTCAAGAAGAAATTGTGGGCAAATGGCGAAACTTTAAAAGGCCAGTGAGAAACAGGAGTGGTGGTGCTCCCTTGTAGTCCCAGCACTTGGGAGGCTGAGGCAGGAGGATCGGTGTGAGTTTGAGACCAGCCTGGGCTACAAAAATGAGCTTAAGGCCAGCCTGGACTGCATAGCGAGACCCTGTCTCAAAAAGACAAAAAAAAATTATTAATTATAAACAAAAGGTCAGTGAGATAGCTCAGCAGTGTAAAGTGCCTGCTTAGGCAAGCTTAGGCAGGCTCAGGGGACCACGGCTCTATCCTCAATCCCATGCTCCATATATTGTGCCAGCCCTGCTCTCAGGGTGTGCTGAACCAGGCAAAAATAAACAAAAATAAATAGTTAATTAAAAGGCTGACAATAGCAAGCATTATGAGTGGGGAATAACCAGTACTGTCACATATTGCTGATGGAAATATAAAATGGGACAGCCACTCCATAACACAGCTTTGCCGGGCCACTGTGTTCTCAATGAGCTCAGTAGCCAGCTCTCGCCCTGAAGAGCAGACTTCTTTTCTGCCTGTAGAAATGTAGGACCTCACTAAAAAAGTTTTGGTGATTTTCTTATAAAGTAAAAGATACACTTCCATAATCTAGTAATCCCACTCCTCACTTACCCAAGAGAAATTAAAACATATATCCATATGAAGAGTTACACTTGAATTTTTATTGCATTGTTATTTATAACCAAAACATAGAAATAATCCAAATGCCCGTTGGCAGATGAGTGGATAAGGCTAGAACAAAAGGCTAGTGTTCTACCATACGGGGTGTACCTACAGGGTAGAACACTAGCCTTTGATGAAAGGACTTCAAGCACTTGCTAAACTCAACAGATGCATCTTGCTGAGCCCAGGAGTTTAAGGCCATCCAAGGCAATGTAGTAGGACCTAATCTTAAAAAAAAACAAAAATACTTAAAAATGTCATATTTAGGGAGATAGCTCAGCAGTCTAAGCACCTGCTTAGGCAAACACAAGGATCAGGGTTCGATCCGTGGCAATGCAGGCCACATTGGCCCCACCCCTGGGCCCACCATGCTGGCCCCTGAGACTGGTGGTGGTGACACACGCCTATAATCTCAGCACTGGGGAGGCTGAAACAGAAGGATCACTACGAATTTGAGCTGCATAGGGAGACCCTATACCAAATACATAATTTTTTTTCAAAATCATATGTAAAGCAAGCCAGACACGAGGGAGCACGTACCACATGATAGCATTTAAATGAAGACCAGCAATAAGCAATTCTAAACAAAACAATAATCAATTCTAGTCACTGGTGCTAAACCAGGTTCAGGTTGGGGGTTGAGAATTCTATAAGTGCTCAAAGGAACTTAGGGGGCTGGAAACAGTCTATATTACAGTTCATGTGGTGAATCTACAGGTGTACATGTTTACCAAAGATTAAATTGCAAGGGCTGGGGTTACAGCTCGGTGGCAGAGCACTTGCTGGCATGTTTGAGGCCCTGGGTTCAATCTGCAGCCCAAAAGAGAGAAAGAGAAAGAGAGAACTCAAAATGTGCATTTATAATCTGTATGCTTTTCAGTGAACTTTAATTTCATCTTAATTTTTAAAGCTAAAAGAAGATGAAACTAATTCAATCTACCAGCTACAAAGCACCACAATTGATGTTCTATAGCTATAAAATAAACTACACATTTAGTAGCCTAAAGTAATAGTCATTTATTAGATTAAAGAGTTCAGTCCCATGACAGAAACCAAGGACAATTATAGAAATTGGTGCAGTGGAAAGCAACTGCTCCTTACCTACAACCTGATAAATGTCTTCATATCCTCTGAGCCTTTTGCAGCACTCCCAGGCACCCATAGCAGCCACCATTTCACGTTAAAAGTTCTTAGAGGGTGAAAGGCACCCCAAGAAATTAAAATCAGCAAGATTGAGTCATATATATACATGAAAATGAAAAAGTAAATATGATGCTGGCGAAACAAAAAAAATACAGATCCAGGTGTGGTGGCGCACACCTGTAATCCTGGCACTGGGGAGGCTGAGGCAGGAGGATCACTGCAGTTCGAGAATAGCCTGGGCTACAAAGTGAGCTCAAGACCAGCCTAACTGCATAATGAGACCGTGGAACAAAAAATTAATAATAATAGTAATAATAGGACTGAGGATGTGGACCAGCTCCTCAGTTTAAAGCCTAGTATTATGGGGTGGGGGGCAGAGAGGAACTTTTATACATTCCTGATGGTGTATTTACTCCACAAACTCTTAAACTGTGACTATTCAGCGGGCTGATGGCGACAATTTAAGAAAGCATGGGACAACAAAGATTTGTAGCCCCTCAGCACTCTGCCAGTTACAAAGCAGGAGAGAAATCCATGGGGAAGTTTGCCTGTGTCACTGTTGATGAAAATCTGATGCTGCATCAAGTCTATAATGCCTGATGCAGTACACTGCCCACAGAAATTAGCACATTTCCTGCTGGTCAGAATCCCGACTGGTAATAGCCAGAAGCAATTTGGGGACTACAGTCTAAACCTTCACCTCATAGTTTATCACAAATTGTCTTGCTTCCATTTCTTTCTTTTCTTTTTTTTTAAAAGAGGCTCTTTTTATTTCTTTTTTTCTTTCGTGGTGTCAGGAATTGAACTTAGGGTCTCAAGCTTGCCAGGCAGGTGCTGCACCATTGAGCTGCCTCCAGCCTTTTATTTCTATTTTCATATTGCTCTGCTTTATCAATATTCCTTGGAAATTGAACATCATTCCATTTACAGCATTCTGTTTTTAATAGTAGTGCTATATTTTCATTTGCAAAACGTAGTAACTCTCAATTGCTGATAATGTCAAGTTTTAGAAATGGAACATCTCTACTCTTGCTATTGAGCACTGTTTATCGTGTTAATTTCTGTTACAATAGAATTAGAAACAACTTCTGTTTATAAATAATTTCAAGAGTTGGGTGTGATGGCACATACCTGTAACCCCAGCAATTAAGAGTATCCTGGTAAGTTTGAGGCCAGGCTGTCTACAGAGTGAGAGCTTGTCTTTAATTTTCCCCTCCTCTGGTAGCTGACACATGAGGATTATTGTGAGTTGAGACCAGCCTGGGCTACAAAGTGAGCTCAAGGCCAGCCTCATAGCACAGTGAGACTTTGTCTCAAAAAAAGACAAAAGAAAAACAAAGAAAGAAAACGTTCGTGTAAACTTAAATGAATGCTGCCAAAGAGCTATACTTTATTTATTTATTTACTTATTTAAGTTGTTATTTTAGGGAAGGGTGTACAGGAACAGTGTTCAGGGTCTCAGTACTACATGGAACTCGCAGTGATCCACCTGTTTACAGCCTACAAAGAGCTGGGATTACAGATGCACATCACCACACTCAGTTTTTGGTTTTTTGTCTTTTTTGAGACAAAGTCTCACTATGCAGTTCAGGCTGGCCTTGAGCTCACTTTTGTAGCCCAGTCTGGTCTCAAACTCACACTGATCCTCCTGCCTCAGCCTCCCAAGTGCTGGGATTACAGCTGTGCGCCACCTCTCCCGGCACCGTGCCCATCTTACACTTTTTTTTTTTTTTTGTATTTTTTTAAAATGTATTTTATACAGGTTCTCACTGTGCTCCTTGGACTCCAAGCAATCCTCCTGTCTCAGCCTTCCTATCACTGGGATTACAGGCCTCGTGAGCTACTATGCCTGAAGTTGATCACTGAGCTCAGCATGAGGCATGCAGTAGTGGGGATCAAGTCCCAGTTTTCACTTGCCCAAGCAGGCATTTACTCCACTGAGCTATCTCGCCAGCCCTCTGTTTTTCAAATGGGAACTGGGCTAAGGGTATCAAAGACAAAATAACTAGGCTACTGTATGCCACTGCTGTAAGCAAGTGTAAGTGTAAACTCTCAGTGATGGCAAAAGCTTGTGTCCTCTGTCAAGAAACTTAATTTCTTACTGTTGTGTGAACCAAAATCCATGCATGACCAAGAACTTCTCTGATTGTCACTGCTTACTACAGGGAAGCTTTGCTGTTCTTTGACAAATAGTGCTTGGCTCATTCTCCAGTTAAAATTCTCATCAAAACTAATGTTTGTAACATGTACTTTTTCCTTAGATCAATGACAAATAAATAGAAAAACACTTTCTTGAGCAGTAGTTAGAGCTATGAAGCTATGCTCAGTGATGGTACCACACAAGGCAGTAACTTTGAAGGGTTTCCTGGGCCCTGCTGAGGCCCCTGAGAAGCACGTGACTCTAGCCTTCTTTCTCCTGTGACAGAGTGGGCTGTTATTTTGCCAACACCATTCATAGCCCACCTCTGTTTTTCCTTCACTCCCCCTTCAGCACTTTCTCTGCAAAACAGGGGGGCGGGCAACATGCCCTGTTACTTAGATGCACTCTCCCCAGGGCTGCTCTGACAGGTTCAGCTCCAGTTGTACCCCATCTGTAGTCATTCCACATGCTGCCGCCACTTTGAAGAAGTGGTCAAGATCAGGGAGAGGAGGAGCTGGATCCACTGTTAACATCCTTAGCCTTGCCCACCCCAGGAAACTGTGAGTGATACAGCCAGCACTCCTGAACAGTCCCCAGTTTGGGCTCCACCGTTTTTCTGGGAGATGTGACAGCTATCAAACAGCTCAGTGTTCCTCAAAAGGGTGGCTGCCATCACCCGTGATTCCCCACACCCACACCATGAGATGGCTTGTGGTTGAAGTGGGCAACAGAAATGCATTTGGGCCAATCAGTAGACTCAGATCTGGAGTTTAGACCAATTGGAACAATGAGTATGGTCAACACTGGGCCAATCACAGGCCTGCTCTTCTATAGAAGAAGCACTTCTCTTACACTCAAGAGATTAGTCTAATAGGGCTCCTTTTGGTGCACCGGCTAGCCCTGTGGTGCAGCCAAGACCCTGTTCAAGTAAACCCTGGTTCTGAAATAAACCCTGTAATAGTTTATTTCTCAAGTGGTATGTGCTTGAAGGTCCTATAAATCTACTCGAGATATCTTGAGAAGAGGCTGGCCAGACAACTCAGCAGATTAAAACACCTGGATTCTATCCTCTGGCCTGCTGTGCCGGCCCCGCCCCCAGGGCACTCTGAGACTGCAAATGAGATTGGGTGAGGTGGTGCAAGCCTATAATCCCAGCTCTTGGGAGGCTGCAAACAGCAGGATCACTATGAGTCTGATCGTGTAGTGAAACTCTGAACACCATGTAGACCCTTAAAAAAAAAAAAAAGAAGTATCTTGAGGAGGCTGAGGCAAGTGATTGCTTTCAAAGAAAGACCTGCAGGAGATCAAAAAATAGAGTAGGAAAAGGGGACCTGAAATGAATTAAGAGGCGCTATGTGCACGAAGCATCTCCCCATGATGAATACAACCACCGTGGACCATAATATATATGAATTTCAAAAATAGATTTAAAATAAAAAGACAGAGCTGTAAACACCAAGGGTTATTATCCTGGAAGAGATTCAGAGACCAACAGCAAAAGATGACTGCAAGAGAACATCTGGCCCTGACTGCTGTCACCTGGTGGAATTGGGACCACTAGAGCTATCCATTGCCAATTCATGATTTCTATCTGGTTCAAGCAAAAGAACCCTCAAATGGCAGTAAACAGAGAACAAATGTCAGATTCACGCTCCTAGGCAAAACAAAACAAAACACCTTCACCATCTGTCAGTATGCTGGGAGAAGTAGATATCATATTGAAGAAATTTTTAACATCAATAATGAGGTTTTGGAGGGATGGGAAGATAGCTCAGTGGAATAAGTGCTTGTCTGGCAAGTGCAACATCCTGAGTTCAATCCCTGGTACCACCAAAAATAAAAAAATTTTAAAAAATAAATAATAATAATAATAATAATAACGAGGTTTTGGGGCATAACTCAGTAATACAGCACTTGCCTAGCATGCATGACAACATGGGCTCAATCCTCAACACAGTAATTAATGATAATACTAATAACAGTAATAATAATGACACTACACAATAAAAGACACATGATAGGAAACAGGGAGATAGATTTTTGCAAATGGGAGATCAAGAGTTGCAGGGGAAGAAAAAGGGCACTTAAAAAGAATTAAGATGTCTTATGTACCAGCTCACCATAATGAATATAAACATTATGCACTACATACACATACTAATAAAAATTAAAACTGAAAGAACAATTTAAGAAGTCTCATAAAAAAATAAAAAGGGCCAGCCAGATAGCTGAGCGGACTAAAGCACCTGCTTAGGCAGAGCCCAGTGGATGAGCTTCCGTCCCTGGTGTGCCATGTCGGCCTTGTCCCCAGGGCATGCTGAGAGATTGAGACTGGGATGACATGGTAGAGCACACCTGTAATCCCAGCACTGGGGTGGCTGTGACAGGAGAATCACTATGAGTGTGAACTGCATAGCAAGAGCCTATATTCGATAAATTTTTTTAATTATGCTATGGATGACATGATAAAATGCATGAGAAGCTTATTGAAGAATTCTGGCAGCATGCATTCATACAGCAAGCAGTCACGTCAGGGTATAAAATCAAAGAGAGTCTTGGGAGACAAAAATGTCAGTGATTCCTATGGCTCTGACAGCCACACTAAAATGCCACCGAGCAGAATGCCTTCTCACCCGCACAGGACACACAGCCTGGTGCCTCCTCTGCTCCTGATACAGCCCCCTCATTCTGTCTTTAAAAATTGTAAGTCTAGGGGCTGGGAAGATAGCTCCGTGGCACAAGTGCCTGCCTGGGAATTGCAAGGTTGTGAGTTTGAACCCCTGTCCCGCAAAAAAAAATTGTAAGTCTAAGCAAGGGATATAGCTCAGCAGCATAAGTCTCTGCCTAGCAGGTACAAAATCCTAAGTCTGTAGCAGGTACAAAGTCCTAAGTCTCTATCACTGGTATGGAAACACACACACACACACACACACACACACACACACACAACACATGCAAAAAAAAAAAAAAATCAAACCATGTATGGTGGTGCACGCCTATGGGAGGCTGAGGCAGGAGGATCATCACGAGTTTGAGGCCAGCCTAAACAACATGACAAAGACTCTGTCTCAGACAAACAAACAACAGTCGGGCATGGTGGCACACGCCTGTAATCCCAGCACTTGGGAGGCTGAGACAAGAGGATCGGTGTGGATTCGAGACCATCCTGGGCTACAAAAGTGAGCTCAACACCAGTGTGAACTGCATAGAGAGACCCTGTCTCAAACACATACACACACACACACACACACACACACACACACACACACACACACAGAGTCAAAAAGAGCATCATTGATGGAGCCTGACGGCTGCCACTGTTCCCAGGCTCTACCCTGAACACAGTATTTTTTCCACTGTATTCCCAGTATGGCATATTTCTACTGTAAGTGCTAGGCATGCATAAGAATAAGGAAAGGCCATTTATCAGTAATATAAATTCATTCAGGAATGATGGTGTACAACAGCCACAGACCTTCACGGGGTGGCTCAGACAGTGACACTTTTGCTTTTTGATGGCTCAATATATACAGACTTTGTTTCATGCATGAAATTCTTTAAAGTATTGCATGAGCCTTCAGGCTACGTGTTTAAGTCATGCATGGAATGGAAATGAATTTCATGTTGAGGCATCTGTTGCATTCCCAGGAAACCTCCTGATGTGTATGCAAGTACCTAGATTGCACCAAAAAAAATGCTGAAATCTGAACCATTTATAGTCCTAATTTCAGAAACATATGCACAACTCATAATGTTAGTCATTTTTTAATTTTTATATTGTTTTTAATTTTTTTGTGTTTAGTACAGGATGTACAGGGTCTCACTGCACAGATCAACTCATAGTGATTCTCCTGTTTTCAGCCACCCAAGCCCTGGGATTACCAGTGCGCACCACCATGCCCAGTTGTCTCAGTGCTCCCCAGGGGCGGGACCAACACAGCATGCCAGGACAGAACCCTGGTATATGTGCCTGCCTAAGCAGGCACTTTAATTCTCTGGGCTACCAAGCCAGCCCTTCTTTTTAATTTTTTTAACAAAGAATGAAATTTATTAAGAACTTAATAATGAACATTTAGACTGGGTGTGGTGGAGTACACCTGTAATCCCAGTGCTTGGGACGCTGAAAACAGGAGGATCACTATGAGTCTGATCTGTGAGACCCTGCAGACTCTGGACTAAAAAAAAAATTAAAAAGTTATAGGCAAAAGCTCCCTGATGTTCTCTGATATCTTCTCCACCTTTCTCTTGCCCTCTGCACGTGTTGAGGGGTTCACCTGGGCTCCACCTCCAAACTCCCAAAGCGGTCACTGCTTGTGCCCCAGTTGGTCAGCGCTCTGCTCACACGTTCCCAATACCGTGATGTACAGCTGTCTCATTACCTCTCACCCTACCTCCAGCCCAACCTCCTGAAAGGAAGAGATTGTATTCTCCATTAGTGCACAGCCCCAGGGGCACCCAACCAGGCTGTGGGCACTGCCGCAGCACGTAAGCCGCCGCGTTAGGAACCTTGGGTATGTTACTGCACTTGATCCTAACTTTT